>JAUTDX010001841.1:0-69950 GCA_030844895.1 Ambrosia x helenae | reverse complement strand
TGGGTGGGAGGCTCAGACCAAACCATCGACTCACTTAGCCGTACGTGGAACGAATTGAACACGAAAGTGTCAGCTCTTCAACGGGGTACCACTATCGAACACTTCGATCGGTACTTCAGACATGCCCGAAGACGAGGCCATCAGATATACCAAAAAACAGTATCAATCCAAGCGCACAAAAAATTCAAACATGTGTCTGCTTGGCAATGATAAGGGACCGTCTTAACGTGTAGCTTATTTAACTTTTGTAATAATTTATGTATTTGTTTTATGTTTTTATTAATAGAATGAATCTTATGTTTATTATGTTTTTATGCACGTTTATTTTATGTTTTTCATGGTTTTTTTGATGATTTTGTTAAAAAAAAACGTCACCGGAGACGGCTCCGGAGACGACACCGGAGAAGTCATGGGGTAGACGTGGAGTTTTTTCTGACGTCATGGATAGACGGGGTGGTTTTCTATTGGCTGGTCCCAAGCCGTCTCGAGAGACGCCTCAGACGACTTGAAAATCTGTGACCGTCTCCAATGAGACGTCTCCGGGGTATTCTCGTAAATGTGTTGGTCAACGGGCTATTCTCGTTATTTTCCCTAGATTTTATCCTCCAACGTCAATCCATTCATTCATCTATCTTTTTGAAATATAAAGAGTAATTACCAAAACCGTTCCTGTGGTTTTGGCCACATATATCACTCAGTCCAAACGTTTAAAAATCGTTTGAACAATCCGTGACTTTTGAGAAAATAAGCAAAACAGTTCAATGACTTTAAACCAGTTAACTTTTTGACATTAAGTCAGAGGCAATTTGGTCAAGTCACTTAAAAAAATTGTCTTATTCCCCCATTGTCTTCTTCCCTAATCAGACCCACCACCATTTATAAGTTTAGAAGACCATTTGTATTCATTGAATCCGTTTATACATATGGAATAAAATAACGGATATTTGCACAAATAAACATTTGACAAAGTAATTTGCAAAAATAAACATAGGATGGTCTAAACAACAGGGACAAGACACTCTTTGCGTTTACCAATCAGACGATTACACATGTAAAGCCTTTAGACGCCTTAATTTTTAAGGTCTCCGCATCTTAATTTAGACACGAAAAAAGGATTGCGTCTAAAGATTAGACGCAGGGACCTTTAAAATTAAGGGGTCTGAAGGCTTTACACGTGTCTCGTCCCTGTTGTTTAGACGCATACTATGTCTATTTTTACAAATGACTTTGGTCAAATGTTTATTTTTGCAATTATCTTATATAATAATAGTGTTAGTGGTTTACGTGGGTCAACCATGCACTATTAATAAAGACTTTTGGTTCATTTCAAAGATACAATATTCAACTCTCTCTCGTCTTCTTCTTCTTTTCTCATGGAGACCATGAACAAACAACATGTGAGAGGATTAGGAAACATGAAGAGGAAGCCGGAGGACGAACACGAACTGATCGCAGATCAAAACATCCATCATCTGATGACGTGCTGCTAAACATGATCTAGCATCTGAAATTGGTGCTCATGTCAAAATCCTGATCAACTCTACTGTTTCATCGGCGGAAGCAGATCGCGCGCTAGTTAAACGTTCTATCCATATCCTCTCCGAGTCTCCAAGAACGGTATCAATGTTAGTTTATGATGATATTATGTATTTGTGGCATGATTCGTCCGAACCAGGGTGGGCTCAGGCTTGGCTCATTCATAAATCGAGCCGAGCCGATCCCTTTATTTTACGAGCCTAAATGTTGGGCTCGGGCTCGGCTCATTTAAAATCGAGTCGAACGAGCCGGCTCACGAGAATTACTTGACTAATAATGCGAAATAAATAGTGCATTTTTATATTTTTGTACTTATTTTTTCATTGGAAAATAAAAAAATGGTCATATAGATATTTGACTCGTAGAATATTTTTAGTTAGATGATATGTTATATTTTTTGTTACAATTTACATAAATTGTAATTTAGGGTTTAATTTAAACGAGCCAACTAACGAGCGAGCCAACAGGCCAACTAACGAGCGAGCCACGAGTCGAACTTACCTTAGCTTGGGCTCAGGTCGTTTACAAACCGAGACGAGTGGAAAGAATACATGGTTAACATTACTGTATCTCTGACTTCTTGTGCGTTGGTTTATAATAAAAAGAGGCGGGCGAGTTTGTTCATTCTCGTGTTTTGGTGTTTCTATTTTAAGTTTTACTGATCTAGCCTTTATGATCATTTTTTGTATGATTGCAGAGGATATTGTGGATATAATTGTAGAATCCGGGATTGTTTCGGCGCTTGTTAGGCATCTTCAAGCTCCAGAGTGGAAAGAAGTTGCAGAACAAAGGCCTTATGAGCATGAAGTGGAGAAGAGAAGTGCTTTTACCCTTGGACTTCTTGCTATAAAGGTGCTTGTACATTTTGTGACATGTTTGATATTAGTTGTGTTTTGCTAATTACTTTGTACATTTTATCAACTCTTTCATCAATTATGTTATTTGATAGCATGCCATTAGTCAGTCAAATTGCCTTTTAATGATTGTGTATGACCCCTTTGCCAGAAGATTAGGGAAATTACCAAATTGACTATTTTTACCAATGAGATAAACAAAATAGAATTTTTTTGTAATTAGAATTTTTTTTTTAAATTCAAAGGCTATTTTGTAAAATTTGATGGTCAAGATGGCCATTTTGGTGATTTTCCCTTGTAATTATTGCGTCTTGGTCATCCTCTAGCTTACCAAGCTGAGAAAATAGTAGACGCTAAGTAAAGTATTTATCTACATGAGAGTCCTTTGTTTAATTGCAATCTAAAGTTTTAATATATCGTAATCATTACTGAAGAGATACTGTTGGTGATTCCTTTTGTTGACAGCCGAGTATCAACAACTCATTGTTGATGCTGGAGCTGTACCACATCTTGTTGCTCTGCTTAAGAGACACAAAGATGGCAAGAACTCTCGAGCAGTCAACAGTGTTATAAGAAGAGCAGCAGATGCAATCACAAACCTTGCTCATGAGAATAGCAGCATCAAGACCCGCGTTAGGTGACTTTAGTTGCACCATCTACCATTACAAATTGTTTGTTACACTTTGTTTGACAATTGACATCACATTTTTCATGTTCAGAGTTGAAGGCGGAATCCCTCGTCTTGTTGAATTGCTTGAATGCATCGATGCTAAGGTGCAGAGAGCGGCTGCAGGAGCCCTGCGTACTTTAGCTTTCAAAATGAGGAAAACAAAACTCAGGTTGATAACTTTCTAGACTAATAGAATGCATTTTGGGAACCAATCGTTTAGTTTTTTTTTTTTAACATTATAGTTCTCCGACAATCTACAGATAGTTGACTGCAATGCTTTGCCCACACTTATTCTAATGCTTCGGTCGGAAGATGCAGCAATTCACTATGAAGCAGTAAGTTCTTATTTCATCTCATGAATGATCAAATCTCACACTTCTCCTTACTTTTTTATTTCATAACAATCTTGAAACAAGTTACATTTAGATGGTGAGTAAGCAGGCTAACAAGCTGTGCAGCTATCCCTTTTTGAATCACAAAGCCTATCACAAACCCTTGGTTCTTAGGGCTCTGCGAGTAACTATAGACCACCTTATGCACTCGTGTCAGGATGATGCCTTAGGTTGCTTATAGATATAAATGTTTTTCTGGATGATGCCTTAGGTTGGTGTAATTGGGAATCTCGTCCACTCATCCCCCAACATAAAGAAGGAAGTTCTTCTTGCTGAGCGTTACAGCCTGTAATTGAATTGCTTAGGTAAGTTGGTGTGCCTTTATGCTTGTGTTTAAGGTAACGCTTTCACTTGCTTCATGATAAAAAGAATGACATTTCTCAACCAACTATATAATCAAATTAATCAACTTTACTGATTTTGTCCTGAATTATTGGAATAATGCAAACGATATACGGCGTAAACAATAATTTGATGTGCACTTGAGTATATCATCTACACCTAAAAGTACCCTAGTTGGACTTTGAATATATCATCTAAATGTTTGATCTACATTTGCATTTCAAAAAAAGAATTAGTACTCCCTTGTGCAAAGAGTAGTACTTGAATATTTAACCTTCCAATTAACAAACACACAGAATATTTCCTTCACTTGATTACCTTCAATTTTATACTTTTTAAACATATTCTTGAACTTTCTTCCTTTTATCAACAGCTCAAGCTGTTCCGATAGCCAACGTGAAGCTGCTTTATTGCTTGGACAGTTTGCTGCTGGTGATACAGATTGCAAGGTTGATAGAAATGTCAATTCGTTTATTATGTTCGTTTCTATACACAGTATTTAAATGTGAATTTCCAACCTTAATAATTATTTTTACAGATTGACATAGTTCAAAGAGGTGCTGTTGTTCCACTAATTGAATTGTTGCAGTCACCAGATGCTCAAGTAAGGGAGATGTCAACTTTCGCCTTAGGAAGATTGGCACAGGTAATCAAATCGTCTTGTAATTTGTTTATTTGAACCCGGATTTTTAAATCCACATGGTTCCTGATAGTAAAGGGTACAACCAGGCTGGTATTGCACATGGTGGCGGCATACCTCCATTATTGAAACTTCTGGATTCTAGTAACGCTAGCGTGCAACACAAAGCTGCATTTGCATTATTCGGTCTTGCTGATAACGAGGTAATGTAACAACTTATTAGAATGATAGTTCCATCATGATCATCTGTACTTTACAATATAACATTTTATGGAAATTATTTTCTAGTATAATGTTGCTGATCTCATAAGGGTTGGTGGGGTACAAAAGCTACAAGATGGTGAATACAAATTACAAGTAAGTAGTTGCTGATCTCATAATGCCTTAAACTTTTTTATAGACTCATTTGACATGTGTAAGTTTGTAATTTGAATATTGGATTTTGCAGCCAACTCGGGATATTGTGGCCAAGACTTTGAAAAGGCTCGAGGAGAATGTTCATGGACGAATATGTAAACGTTCCAAGATGTAAACGTACCGATTTACTGTTGTGAATTGTGATACACAAAACTCTCTAATGATTGCAGAGAGTTGATTTGATATTAATATATTATATAGAAACTTTACATAAACAATACAAGGAAATGATTGAATAAAATAAATACAATTAACTACAAAATAATGCTAATTAAGAGGAGAGATTATAGGAGTTGATTGATAATGCTAGCTGTAATATTATCTTTTATACCCCTGCAAGCGAAACGGCGGTGATTGAACCCGAAGCAAGTTGCGAAAGAACTCAAACTGTGGTCAGGGCAGACTCTTTGTAAAAATATCAGCAAGTTGAAGCTTGGTAGGAACAAACTTAGTGTTTAATTCCCCAGACATAACTGGTTCCCGAACAAAGTGATAGTCCAAGTCGATGTGTTTGGCACGTTTGTGAGAAACCGGATTCTGACTCATGAACAAGGCACTTTTGTTATCACATAATAAAGTAGGACGTGCTGGTGGAAGAGCATGAAGTTCTTTTAGCAAGTGGGTGATCCAAACTATTTCAGCAGCAGCATAGCCATTGCCCGATATTCGGACTCACAACTAGAACGTGAAACGGTTGGCTGCTTCTTTGCGCTCCATGAAACTAAATTGCCTCCTAAAAATATGAAATAATCGTAAGTTGATCTCCTTATTTCGATGCACCTGGCCCAATCGGCATCCGAGTACCCTAAAATGTAGGAAGAGTGGGACGAGTGAAGACAAGGCCATGAGAGATGGTACCCTTAACGTATCGAAGAATGCGTTTAACCAGCTGAAAGTGTTTTTCAGTCGGTGCCTCAAGATGTTGACAGGCTTGGTTAACGGCATAAGATAGGTCGGGTCGAGTAATGGTCAAGTACCGAAGAGCGCCGACAAGGGAGCGATAGGTGGTAGGGTCCAAGAAGGGAGTACCATCCATGGTGAAAGTGTCGGATGTGGAAAGCGAGTAGGGACAAGCTTTAGCTTCGGTTAAACCAGCATGAATGAGAATATCATTCGCGTATTTGGTTTGGGTAAGGAAAAGGCCTTCGGCCGTGTGGACAACTTCGAGCCCAAGAAAAAAATTCAAGGAACCGAGGTCCTTGATTGCAAACTCCTTGTGTAAACGAGCTGTGAAGTTGCCAAGTAATGTGGAATTATTTCCTGTAAGAATGAGGTCATCCACATAAACGAGTAGGTACATGACGAAGGTACCTTTATGAAAGACAAATAGAGAAGGGTCCGCACGACTACATGTGAAGCCGTAGATATGAGAAAAGCGCTAAGACGCTAAAACCAAGCACGAGGGGCTTGTTTGAGGCCATAGAGGGCCTTGTTGAGTTTGCAAACGTGATTTGGGAAGCGTTGGTCCACAAAACCACGCGGTTGCTCCATGAAGACAGTTTTGGATAGAAAACCATTAAGAAATGCATTGTTCACGTCCAATTGATGGAGAGACCATCGATTAATGACAGCTAATGAGAGAACAATGCGAATGGAGGAGGCTTTAACCACTGGGCTAAAGGTATGTTGAAAGTCAAGACCCGGAATTTGTGTGAAACCTTGAGCAACAAGACGAGCTTTGTGACGATCTAATGTGCCATCAATAATCAAGCTCAATCAAGGTGAAATCAAAGGGCTTTTGCTTGCATTAGCTCTAAAACGAATCATCCAAGCAAATTATACACTAAGATAACCTTTGTTTTGCCTAAATCAATGATTATGTTCGTGTATGCTTATGATGAAGGTGTCACTCGATTATGCACGAAACGGGTCTCTTAGGCGATACTAGTTATGTGTGGTCACTATATAGTCAACCTGATTAATTTAAGGACTGAAAAAACCTTAGATGTTCACTAGGAACTTATGTGAACTCACTAGGAGCCTGAACGGGTTGAATGGGTAATTTGAGTCCATGAAATTGGAGGTAAGTCCATTAGGACTCAATCTTTGTAACTTTATAATTATATCGTAAGATGTAGCCTATTGATGCATTAGAGAAAGTTGTGAAAGTTCGACTCTTGATAAACAATTAATTATGATTGTCTCTTAATGAAAACAATAATCAAGAGACTTATAGAAAATATGCATAGTTGGTTAGTACTACTTTTGCCTTGCTAGCTTGAATAATGGTCCAAGGATCCAATACATGATAAGTGTCGTTCTAACCTTAAATTGTCAATTGGAACTTGAGGAAACTGATTTATTTCGATCCGTGGCATGAATCTATGAAAGCGATTAAGCATACAAGGTATGTTCATGTCAAAACTTTTAATATGTCAATTAACCGACCTTGTATAGTGTAGATAGATGTTGTTGATTTAAAATAAAAAGGGGAATGCGACCTTGGAAATTTGTTAGGCGTGTTTTTAAGCCCTTACTTAGAAGCCGTTTCAAGTCCCGAATGGCCCTGAAACTTGGTTAGGAGTTGCACTTGAAGGGAGGTTTGGTGCAGGACCTAGAAAGGGAAAATAACTCTTTCAAGCAGGTATAAACCATACCTTATGGTTTACAGCCGTAAGCTACGGCTAATTGATGAAAACCGGCCAAAGCTTTAAACCGTAAGCTACGGCTCAAGGTCGTAGCTTACGGCGATTGATTTTCAGCAAAACAGCTCAGGGCTCAGGCCGTAGGTTACGGACTGATGGCCGTAGCCTACGGTGGGATATGGGTCCGGATAACGTACATTTTGAACCAAACTTTTGTAAAACTCTAGTGTTAAACATGCCTTTCGGATAACGCCTCGAAATGTTAATTCAAAGTTTATTTACCAAGTCTTTTCTATAAAGCCATCCGAGTTTATGTTATAATTTCTAGTTAAGACCCGTTTAGTTGGGATGGGTCTTACAATTATGGACTCGGGTTGCACCGAATACATAACTTATCTGCTCAACCTTCTCTAGAATAAGAAAAGAACTCCTAATGAGACACCGGTTACCATACCAAATGGCAGTGCCATTTCAGTTGAGGGAAGGGGCGATCTATCACTTCCAAGAGGAGTGAAACTTAGAGGAGCCCTTTACATACCAAATTTTAAATATAACCTTCTTTCGGTTAGCCGCTTGTGCAAGGATCTAAAATGTGTTGTAACCTTGTTTCTGACTTTTTTGTCATGCAGGGGTTACAAACGAGGAGCTTGATTGGAGCGGGTGAATGTAGGGCTGAGCAAAGTGGTGAAACCGGACCGAACCGGGTTAAACCCGACCTGACCCGAAACCGAATCTATATAGAATCCATGACCAAGGACCGGACCAATAATCTCATATCGGGTTTCTGTATGACTAGGTTTCGGTGCTTTGGTTACCCGTATAAGACCGGGACCGACATGTTGATTGTTAAAAACGAATATATAAACAAAACAGTGGAGATGAAGGGAGATAAGAGTTGTAGACAATTTTACGTAAGTGTTATAACCTAGAAGAAGGTATAAACTCTAAAGATGATAGCAGTGGAGCAAATAGGAGTGTGGTGAAAGGTGAGCTTGTAGATCTGTGAGGTGGCGAAGAAAAATGATAGTTTGTCGTCCCGGAATTCTTGAACCCAGTGGGCATTGCACTTCTTTCCCTTGTTAATCTCGAGGGCATTTAAAAATAAAGAAAAAGAATAAACAAGAAGATGGAAGACGAAAATATGAAAAATGAAAATATAAGGAATATATTTATTTAGTAGGTTGAGTTATCTAGAAAAGTAAACGCCAGTATTTTATCTACTTTCCACCTAACATTGATAAGCTCATCTTTTTGTCTCTTCAATGCCTTTTGATATGTTATTAAATAAAAGTTGTATAACATATCATAAAATGTACGTATGTAATTTACATAACTAAATATCAGAATGACTAAATTTAAAAATATCCATTTAACTAATGATTAATAATAACGTTTATAATAATAATAAAACATGTATAACTTCAATAAATATAAATATCATATACAATGTATAAAAATTTATACTTTTATTATAGCATTTACCTAAAAGTTATGTAAAAGGTAAAAAGATAAAAACATAAACACATTTTAGACTGATATTTTAACAGTTTTATTTTATTTATTTTAAGTAGTGCTTGATGATGTTTTGTCTTATTTGAAACCACAAATCCACAATAACTAAAGTAGCTGTAAGTTTCAAAGGGTGTTTAGAAACCCAATGTTTTGAACCACAAAAAGTAGCTTGTGAGTTCCAAAGTGACAATGAACTGACGAAGAGTTTTAGCTTACACATTATATTTTCACTTTTATTTTAATTTTCCTCATCGATATAGTTCTCATGTCATTGCAATAGCATAAATCATCTATGATGAACTTTCTCTCATCTTTCATTTTCTTTTTCGTGTACTTCAGAGAAAAACATAATACCATGATAGGCTTTGAAGAAACTGATATTTTTAAAAAAATATATTCATTGTTGCTTCTTCTTCTTCTTTCTGGAACATGCAAGAACTACACACAGATTCAATGGTTCATAAGTTTTTTTCTCCCATTTCAGAAACTCTACCTTTTTAGCACACGTTTATTGATATTATTCCTCACCACTGAATATTAGTCATAACAATATCATTGCACATGCGCTTAGGTCGGTTATTCTCGGAGCCGACCCGAACCCGAATTCCAAATAATATAAGAACCGAATACATACTTGTTTGGATTATATTGGTTCGGTTTCGGGTGATTTTCGGTTCGGGTAATTTCGGGTCGAGCCGATTTTCGCTCACCCCTAGGTGAATGCCAAGGGGGATTATATCACTTGAATATGACCAAGGAAAATAGAAGAGCGATGACGGTGACGCCAGATACATGGCATAAAAGATTGGTCATGCTTCAGAAGGGAAACTCTCAAATGTCGATTTTTTCAAAAGTAATTCCATTAAACTTGGTAGTGATTCTTGTGCTAAGGCAAAACAAGCCCGAACATCATTTCCCTTTATTTTCATTTAAACTACTCATTGTTTTGAACTTATTCATTGTGATATTTGGGGAAGTTATTGGACACCATCATACACACGGGCAATTTATTTCCTTACCATAGTTGATGATTTTAGTAGATCCGTGTGGGTCTTTCTCATAAAGCACAAAAGTGATGCCAGCGTATGTTTGGTAAATTTTCATAAAATGCTTCTGACACACCCCGCCAAGGCAGAAACACGGGATGTGATTTCGAAAGGTTTTCAAGCACAAGGTTCGAGCAACACATAAGATATAACAATAGTAGATACCAACCATTTCAAATTTGTCTTACATAATCAAAATAAAATGTAAATTGTCTGAAAATACCGGACTCAATGTTAAACCATTACATAATAGATGTTATTGAATCTTGGTTCATGATGATGATGGTACCACATGGTGTGTACTCAAACCTCTCCCTAAAGTCCCCGAGATCCATTGTCAATTACTTGAAAAACATGCGTAAAAAGATTTGTCAACATAATGTCGGTGAGTTCACAAGTTTTAATGTACTATGTAATGTATTTGCGAAATTCATGTATGACCAATCAAAGCTAGCTAATCTAATGATTATTATGCCAACCATGAGTCCCATAACCAAACCTCTTGACTATTGTGCCTCACGCATTGTACAATAAAGACAACGTATATATAGTAGAATACTAACACTATTTTGCATGTAACCGGTTAGAACGACTAACCAAGAGTGGGGGTGTTAACCCAATAGATCTATTTAAGTGTTCCATGGCTACTGTTAGCTAATGGTTACAGTGTAAATGTAAGTACGAGGGCTATTGATCTCATGAACCGAATATCTCATGTTTCACAT
Organism: Ambrosia x helenae; assembly: GCA_030844895.1. Lineage (NCBI taxonomy): Eukaryota > Viridiplantae > Streptophyta > Magnoliopsida > Asterales > Asteraceae > Ambrosia > Ambrosia x helenae. The sequence goes on along the minus strand of JAUTDX010001841.1, from coordinate 59,231 downwards.
GGTAGTCATGATAGAAATTCACCAAAATGTATTGTACTAGAAACGTAGCATGTTTATCCCCTAAAAATGTAAAAACGGTAAAATGGGGCCGTGAAACTCACTTGGTGACTGAAGATCGGGTCTAGTAAAGCAGAAAAGTGGAATAGCTACTGTGCCGACAAATGGTGCCCTATGATTATCAAGGACATCGTAAGTCGTACGTTCTTGTCGTTTACCATACAAGTTGTTCATTCGACTTGTGGACCCTTGTATCATGTATATGTGGGCCATGGTTCATGCACGTGACAATTACTACGTATTTTATGTACTTTGTAAAGTGAACGGTTTCGTGAATTCCGGGAGTTTTGTTGTAAAAACGTATCTATTGTTAACAAAACAGGTTCCACATGTCATCATGGGCTATAGGACATTCCCATCTAACATGTGTGGTGGATTCTTAGAAATACAAGTGTTTTCGTATGTTTTGCAATATCATAGTGTTAAGGCTATAAATAACATATGTTTGAATCAGTCTAACATATGTTTTGTAACATAGCCGAAACTTTGGGATATTATATGACTTGAAATCTGATTCGTGCATGGCATGTTCGACTTCCATGGACTTGTATGAGGTTCCATATGGACTAATAAACATGTATGTCTTTTATACCATCTAAAATTGTGTATATTTATGGTTCAAAAACCGAGTTGCATCAAGTGTGTCCACTCATTTTGTTTAGTGACAAAACCATATTTTCTTGCCAAATCTCATGTCCATATGTTCCACTTACTTATTTGGCCTAGTGAACCTAACATGCCTAGGGCCGTTCCATTTCATGTGTGCCACTATGTATGTATGCGAGTGTATACACAACTATATGTGAAGTTTATGTAAACAAAGATCAATATATCGAACGTTTGTGACATAATGATGCTATGTTAGAGTTAGTTAGGCCGAATATACAAGATCAAAAGAGTCGTAGGTCGGGTTTAACATCAAGCTGATTACAAAGAAACGTATTAAGTGTGTAGTGAAGGTTATCTACATACCTAGTGTTCGTGAACTTGTATAACCTTGATAAAACTTGTTAATCTTCTAGAGGGCCGATGGTAGGGTTGTTAGTGTGATTGATTGAAAGAATAAAGTAGGCAGTGATGGTGTTTGGATGAGGGCCGATTAGAAAGGAGTAGAGAAGTAAGTTTGTGTATTGTGAAAATGAAGTGGGTTTGTGGGTTCATATATAGCCGATCGGTTTGGGTGTCCCCATGTGATCAAATCTCTACTCATGGCAAGTGATAATCCTAGATTGTTGATCCATGAAGAAAGTTAATATCTATTTTGGTGTATGTCTAAATGAATGAGTTGTCCTTAGTTGGCTTCATCTTGGTCGATTGGTGTCAAGCTAAAAGAGGAGGTTCTTGTGTTCTAGGTATAGGTGCTACGAAAGAGTTGATATTTCCCTTTTGATGCAAGATTTGGACACAATGGTTGATAGTGACTTGTGAATGTTTTCCTTTGCTTGTTTTCGGCCGAGAATGGGAACAAAAGAAGAAGATCCATCAACAATTGGGTTATCATATTAGGATAGTTGTTGTGTCATTATCCCTAGGTTTCCAAATAGGTATAAGTAGGTTGTCAAGTGGTGGTGTGTGTGTGTTGTTTCGGCCACCAACATAGGGGAAAAAAGGGAAGGTGGTTGTTAGTTGGTTATTGGTTAAGTTAAATGGGGTAAGTTATCATGCCTTGGAAGTGTTGGGAAGTTTGGTTGGATATGTTTCTAGTGAAAGTTAGGCATGTGCTTGATAAGAGAGTCTAACTATCTAGTATATATATATATATATGTGTGTGTGTGTGTGTGTATATATATATATATGGATATTGGTCCTTTGTTTAGTAATACTCACACATACATGTGTGCCGTGTATTTATATATGTATATGTTGATTTATGGCTTAATTCACAATTGTGTGTGTATATAGGTGTATAGATGTGAATTGTTCAGCATAATATTATATGTGGAAAATGGACATGGAATCGTGTACATGAATAAATATGGGTGGTCGATTATATATACACCAACACATGGTTTTTATAAGCTAGTTAACTAGATTGATGTGTTGTGTGTATATATGTGTGTAGATATGGCCGATTATACATGGATATATGTGGTTTATGGAGTGCTATAGATATCCATTATCAATAGAATTGGATTATTGGATGTTAACATATGTGTGTGATTGATCTAGTGTGTTACTAACCTGTATGGTTGTAATAACATTATTGATCATGTAATATATACACATATGTCATTTGTGGTTATTCATGTGTTATTGGATGTTATTAACTCATGGTAACACATGCTTATTCCTTGGTATGTTTAATGACTGTATACATGTTAACCTCATGAAATACATTGTAATTTGCTCGGATTTGTGTGGAATTGTGGAATTGTGCAATTCCCACTTTGGCAATGTCACGTGTTTTGTTGTTTTATCCGTACGTAGTAATTGGATACCCGGTTTCTCTCTGTTGATCGTGTGATTGGCTTGATTGTCCAATGCCAATTGTCTTGGATATTTAGGTGTTGTAAGCGTAAACGGATAATGTATCAATTTCCACACTAGTACGAACTTTGCTAGACTAGGAATGGTATAGTAAGCGCTAAAAGTGTCTAATATGCACATGAAATGACATAGTTAAGTAAGATGTGTACGGATCTTGACCTGATTCGTTGACGGGTATCACGGATTCAAGTCCAATGGGAAAAGCATAAAAAGGGTTAGGTGTGACAATGGTGAAAATTTTACATCTAATTCCATGATTGATTTTTATAACAAAAATGGAATTCTATTAGAAACCACCTGTCCACACACCCCTCAGCAAAATGGGGTGGTGGAAAGGAAGCATAGGAATCTCCTCGAAACGGAACGAGCCCTAAGGTTTGAAGCCAATGTTCCAAAAAGGTTTTGGGGAGAATGCATATTAACCGTTGCGTACTTAATAAACTGTCTTCCTTCCTAGGTTGTCAAAAATAAGACCCCTTATGAGTTGGTATTGAACTAAAAGCCCATATACAATCATTTAAGAGTCTTTGGTTATTTAGCCTATCCTATAAACAATAACACCAGGGGAGATAAGTTTGAAGCCAGGGAGAGACCTGGGTATTTCTAGGATATCCTAGAGGGACAAAGGGGTACAAGCGAGGGGGAGACCTGGGGTATTTCCTCTGGTATTTGAAAGGGACCCCGGGTCAAGGCATCCTTCTTCCCCATGAAGGATCTTTAACTTTGACCGCTATTGTGACTCTGATTGGCTCGGATGCCCGTACACAAGACGTTCAAGAACTGGGTATTTGCTTCTCTTGGGTGGTGGTGCTATTTCTTGGAAAACAAAGAAACAATCGGTTGTCTCCCGCTCCTTAGCTAAAGCGGAATACAGAGCCATGGCTTCCACGGTTAGTGAGATCCTTGGGTTGATACATGGTACGATGCACCGGGTAGAAAAGGCAGAAGATCAGAACAACGTGAGAGGACGTCCCAGAAAGAAGACAACGTGACAAAGTTCTTTGTTTCTAATCTTCCGAATGGTTGTTCGTCTACGGATCTGGTCACTGTGTTTAAAGGTTTTGGCACGATCAAAGGTACATATATCGCACGTAAGTTTGATAAGCTTGGTAAAGGTTCGGGTTTGTGTCTTTTGCTAATGTTAAGGAGCCGGTTGAGTTAGAGGGTTTGATGAAGGATGTGTGGATAGGCTCTTATAAACTGTTTGTGGTTCTTGCTCGTTTTGTGGATGGAGAGAAAGTGGTGAGGAAGGGGGAGAAGCAATGGATCCCGATGACAAACAACCAACAGGAGAAGGAACAGGGGCTAGGTGATAAGAAGGAGGATACAATGAATGAGGATGGTAATGTGGGGAGCTCTAAAGGGGATGGACGGTCATTCAGGGACACACTACTTAACATTGAGCGGCCGAAAACTATACCGGAGATCGTGGTTCAGGGTTCAGGTGGGGGAGGATTGTTATGGGAAGGGTGTGGTGCCGTAGGGAGAGTTTCAGATTTGAAGAAATTGTCTAAGTTACGTGTTTGGTTGGATCTGCTAGGCCATACAAAGGTTGGTATTCGATACTTGGGAGGTCTTTGGGTTGTTTTACTGTTTGATTCAAAGATATGCATGGAAGCTTTTGTTGAGGCCATGGCTGTTTGGAGAGTTTGTTTTGATTCGTTAGAAAGATGGGAGGGGCAAGACATTAGTAGTGAACGTATTGCATGGCTTAGAATCTATGGACTTCCGTTAAAGCTCTATGATGAAGGTGTATTTCAGAGTATTGCGGGTACTTTTGGTGAAGTCGTTCAACTACCGGAGTGTGACGAAGCCACAGTTGATCTTTCTTATGCTTTGGTGGGTGTTATTCGACCAACGGGGCATAGGGTCAATGATTTGGTTTGTGTAAAGTGGAACAATGAGAAGTACTCGGTGTTGGTTGAGGAGGAGCTGGGTGAATGGGTTCCGGAGTGTATTGATGATTGTTCGGGGTACACTGAGTCGGAGGTGAATAGTACACGTGAAGAGGTTATGCTAGATTCAAATGTTGAGCCGAGTATAGACGTTGGGGCTGATGTGAACCCGGTTGAAAAGGAGTCTGTTGTAGTAGAAGGTGATGGAAATGGGGCTTCGCTGAATGTCGATAAAGAGGCCCAACAGGATGATGTGTTACAGGTGGAAAATATGGAACCGGTAGGGGTTGATAATGATAATGTGTTTGCTAGGGGTAAAAAGAGTAGAGGTTATCGTAAGAAGGCGCGGGCGCAAAAATCTCCGTCTCCTACCGGGCAGGAAAGGCCTAAAAAAAGAGCCAGAGAAGGAGAAGATTTATTCGACATTGACAGGTTCATCTATGCCATTAGTGGCAATGAGGTGGCCAGTTCGGGGTTGTTCCTAATTCAGCGGCTGTTCAAGAAGTGGATGGGAGTGTTAGCGAAAAGAATGTGGAGGAAACGGTGGTATATTGCAATGAAGTTAATGAAACAGTAAGTTTGGCTAATGTCCTTGGTGTTGAGAAGTTTGAAAATTTTGAAGCTTTAGTGAATAAGGAGGTCTTGGAAGAAGGGTTTCAACAGGTGGATCAATGAATATTATGTCTTGGAATATTAGAGGGATTGGGCAGGGAGGTAAGTGGGTTTGGTGTAGAAAGCTAAAAACAGATAACGAAGTGGGTGCGATTTTGATTCAAGAGACGCAGTTTGAGTCGTTGGATTCAATTAATATTGGTAATTTATGGGGTCAGGGGCCATTTGAGGTTGAATGTGTGGATGCTACGGGTAGGTCAGGGGGGTTGATTACCATATGGAACCCGAAAGTGTTTGTTAAAGAGATGGTTGTCAAAGATAGAAATGTTCTTCTTGTTTCGGGGCACCTTAAAAGCGATGGCTCCAAGCTGACGATCGTTAATGTGTATTGTCCTCAAAAACTAGTGGATAAAAGGAGGGTGTGGGAGTTGGTGCAATCGTTGAAGGCGAGCGGGGATGGGTTATGGATAGTGGCCGGGGACTTTAATAGTGTGCGCGACCGGGATGAACGTCGGAATTCCAACTTTGATGCGGTAGATTCTTTGGCGTTTAATGAGTTCCTGGAGGAAGCCGAATTGCATGAGTTTGGTTTAAAAGGTCGGAAATTCACCTATTTAGCTAACAATAAGCTGAGTAGGATTGATAGAGTTTTCGTTGATTGGGAGTTTTACAATAAATGGCCGAATGCGGTTTACCGAGTTCTTGATCGTGATGGGTCGGATCATTTTCCGTTGCTTTTAAAGATCGGCACGAGTAACTTTGGTGCAAAACCTTTTAAGTTTTTTAACTCTTGGATGGATCGGGAAGGCTTTGACGAGGTGGTTAAGGGTGCGTTGGAGAGTTTTAATGGCACTGGCCCTCCGGATGTGGTGTTATTACAAAAATTCCGTATCTTGAGAGCTAGAATTCTTGTGTGGAAGAAAGAGGTTTGCGCTAATGAAATGGTGGAATTGGATCTTCTCAGTAAGGAGGTCAAGGAGTTGGAGTTAGCCATGGAAGGTAGAGATCTCTTGGAAGAAGAAGTTTGGGTTTTGGAGGAGGCAAAAAAAGGATAAAACAAGTGGAGTACTACAAGGTTAAAGACTTGAAACAAAAGTCTAGAGTGAATTGGGCTAGGGAGGGGGACGAGAACTCGAGATTCTTTCATGGGTCGATAAATAACAGGAGAGTTTCTAATGCTATTCTTGGTTTGGATCGTGATGGGGTTTGGGTTCATGAGCCGAGTGAGATAAAGAAACAGGTCCTTCGGTTTTACAAGGAAAAGTTTATAGAAGAGCTCCCGAGTCGGCCGAAGCTTCGTTGCTATGATTTGAAGTCTCTTAGTTCATCGCAGGTTATGGAGATATCACGCCCTTTTTCGGAAAAAGAAGTAAAGGATGTCGTTTTTCAATGTGGTAGTGACAAAGCGCCTGGCCCTGATGGTTTCAATTTCCGGTTTATTAAAAGGTATTGGGATCTTTTCTCTTCGGATTTTATGAGTATTGTGCAGAATTTTGCGGTTACAGGTTCCTTTAGCCGTGGAGTTTCATCTTCGTTTATTATGCTTGTTCCGAAAGTTAAAGATCCGGTGAGGTTAGAGGAGTATCGCCCTATTAATTTGATTGGTGTGACCAGTAAAGTCATATCGAAGATCTTGGCGAACAGGTTGAAGCCAGTTATGGATTCTATTATTAATGAGACTCAATCGGCTTTTGTGGCGGGCAGGTATATTCTGGATAGCCCTCTCGTGATTAGTGAAGTTTTATCTTGGTCGAGAAAATCGGGGGCAGAATTATTTTTGTTTAAAATTGATTTTGCTAAAGCCTACGATAATGTGAATTGGGCTTTTCTTATATCGGTCATGAGACAGATGGGTTTTCCAGAAATGTGGTGTATGTGGATAGATGGAATTCTCAAGTCGGCTCGTTCATCTGTTCTGGTGAATGGCTCCCGACTTTTGAGTTTAATTGTGAGAAGGGTATTCGTCAGGGTGACCCGCTTTCGCCGTTTCTGTTTATTATGGTGATGGAGGCTTTTTCGGGGCTCATAAAGAAGGCATGCGACGTGGGTGCTTTCAGGGGGGTTGGGTTCGAGAATGGTGGTTTTGTGGTATCTCATTTATTATATGCTGATGATGCTATGGTTATGGGGGAGTGGTCTGATAGTAATCTGGTATGCTTAAGACGTATCCTTCGGATTTTCCATATGTGCTTCGGTCTAAAGATTAACATTCAGAAGTCGACTTTATATGGGGTGGGCAAAGGTATAGAAGAGGTGGGTTTGAAGGCGTCCGAGTTGGGCTGCCAAACGGGGGCTACTCCGTTCTCGTATCTTGGGATAAAGGTTGGATCTAATATGAATCGTATTCTTAGCTGGGAGCCGGTAATAAATGTGGTTAAGAGTAGATTAACGCAATGGAAGTCCAAGACTTTGTCGATTGGAGGTAGATTGACTTTGATAAAGTCAGTCCTGGTTAGTCTTTCCTCGTATTATTTTTCACTTTTTGTAGCTCCTATTAGCGTTATTAATACATTGGAAGGGTTAATCAAGAAGTTCCTTTGGGGAGGTAACAATGATGGTAGAAATCTCCATTGGGTGCGATGGGAGGACGTTTCTAAGCCGATAAAATATGGAGGTTTGGGCATTCGAAAACTGGGTGATTGTAACAAAGCGTTCTTGGTTAAATGGCTTTGGAGGTATAGACATGAAGGTGATGCTTTATGGTGTCGTGTTGTCGATGCGATTCATGGCTCACAAAGAAGATGGGATACATATCCTCATAATGCTCGCTACAATGGTACTTGGGTTAATATTGTTAAATGCGGTTTTCGTCTTAAAGTGGGAGATCGTAGCAGCATTGATGTTATCAGGGGTAGGGTTGGGAACGGTGCGGATATCCTATTTTGGATTGACCCGTGGATTGCTAATGCCCCGTTAAAGCGCCTTTTTCCAGATATTTTTCGATTGGAGGGGGAAAAGTTTTGTAAATTTCGGGATCGCTTGGTGGAAGGTGTGAATGGTCCGTATCTTAACTGGCAATGGAGGCGGCTTCCAAGTGAATCCGCTGAAGTTCAACAATTGTTTCAATGTTGTGAGCTTTTGTTCGGCCAGAGATTGGGGGTTACTAATGACGCTTGGTTTTGGGATAATGGGTCGTCTAACGAGTTTGCTGTTCAAGAGGTGAAGAAGTGGATAGATGGTGACCGGTATGCTCAATGGGATGCCCCTTTCAAATGGTGTAGGTGGATCCCGATTAAGTGTAACATCTTTATGTGGAGGATGCTTCGTGATAGACTCCCTACAAAGAAAGCTTTGCAAAAGCGGAACATTGATTGTGGTAATATGTTGTGTAGTCTGTGTGAGGATCAGGAAGAGACGGTAGATCATCTTTTCACGGGGTGTGGTGTGGCGAGTAATGTTTGGTTTGCGATCTCGAGATGGATGAAGTTGCCTCCTTTCTTCTTTTTCTCGAGGCAGGATATTCTCTTTGATTCGTCTTGGCCGGCGCAGAGAAAAAGGGTGATTTATGGGATGATGATCGTCACGTGTTGGAGGATTTGGAAGGCTCGAAATGAAAAGATTTTCCAAGATAACAAGCGTTCGGTGGTGAACTTGGTTGCGGATATAAAAGCTATAGGTTACGTTTGGTTCACTAGTAGAAGCAAAAAGGGTGTAATGGGTTGGAAGGATTGGCAGTCTTTTGATTTTGATGTAACCTAATGTATTGGTTGGGTGTTGGGGTCTCCGCCTTGGAGATTTCCGGCCTTGTTGTTTGTTGAATGAAATTAGCCTTCCAAAAAAAATAAATAAATAAATAAATCTGAATCTTATGGAGTATAATTAATGTAATTAATTAATATCTATACATATAATAAACCAAAGCCATTTTAATGACATGGCACTCAAAGAGGCATTCTCCTCCTTGAGTGTGCCATGTGTCATCTCATGTGGCATTGAGATATTTTAGGAAAAAAAGAATTTAGAAACAAAATTAGATTTTTCCTTCTTATGTTTCCTCCAATAATTTTTAAACGTTAATATCTTTTATATACGAGATTTTTTAAAGAAAAAAATTACACCAAATTAACGAGCGTTTTATTATCTTTCCAACGAGTACCATAGTGCTATATAAAAAACGGAGAAAAAACGACTATTTTTTGTGTGGTTTCGTTCATACAAGAAAAAAAAACACAAAGTGTATAGGTAAATTGTTAATCATGTATAGGCAAGTCACTAATTATGTTCAAATCAGTAAATATGAATTCTATTTTTAACATGCGTAGCATTCGAGTTATACATTGTTTTAAGTTAGATATTAATATTAGAGTTATACATTGTTTAAGGTTAGGCGTTAACATTGGAGATACATTTTTAATTGTTTTAGGTTAGGTGCTACCCGAAGCTTTCCTACATGTAACTGTAAAGCGCATAATTCTATTTCATATGTAAATTTAATATGTCATATTAGATTTCTCAACCCCGGGACATTCCCGGGGTATAATCTAGTTTAAGTTATATTCAGATTATAGAAGTTTAAGTTAAACAGATAACGAATAACAACTGGTAAATTAATAAATATACATAATTATAAAATAATATAATTCTATATATATAATAGTTACTTTGAAAGGATAATAATTTAAATATACGTCTTCACCGACCTCTTCACCATATAAGTATATAACCCTACCCTTCCTTTGATTTTTTTCACATCCATCACGTCGATAACAATACGATCGATAGCAAACAATTGCAACATCTGCAAAGTGGTATACAAACAAGTCGAATTGGTCAAGGGTCGAAGCAAGAATCTATGACGGTTTGGAGAAGATTTAAGATTTTGCCTGTGTTACTTTACCTAACGATCAAGGTATAAATTTCTAACAATTTTATGCAGTGGCGAAGCTTGAGAATTTTGACCGGGGGTCAGAAGTATATAAGTATTTTTTTTTTAGAAAAAAGGGGTAGAAACCGTATAAACCCAAAAAAATATATATACGGATACTACACAATCAAAACTTCTGAGCGAAAAGAGGGGGGACAACCCTGCCCCTTAAAACCTGCGCCACTGGTCTTATGTGTACAAATTTGTATCAATTCTCCTCTGCCCCGTGATTAGAGATCTAAATTCGTTATTATGATATCAAATTGTTATACTGAATATTATATTATATTACTTAGATATCGTTAGTCTAATAGATATTACTATATATGCAAATAGTTGTTACTGCTCACAAATGCTCATGCGTATGTTTTCTTTTTGTGTACATTAGATTACATGGCTCGGGGAATACATGGAAGAGTGCTTAGGAGAGAAAAGATATATGAAAATGATGTATTTAATTGAGTATATTTTGTATTTCTTTTGTAAATTATAACGATTAAAACAATTATTGAATTTTGTTTATGGTTTAATTATGTATAAATGATGGCACCGCTAGTCGAACGTCTTAAATCATATTTTTAGACTTAGTTAAACAATTGGGATGTACATTGGTGATGCATCATTTAATGATATGTAAAGTTGGATAAGTGTAAATTGCAAGCCAAGGTTGGTTCAGGTTGGCGGTCTGAGTCAGTTTAGCAGGCCGATGTCGGTTCAATATGTAAGTTGTTGGGTTTGTGAGTTTTATAGCTAGGATAGAGATAAGTTGTTAAAACCGGGTTGGTATAACATGAAGTATTTTAAAAATAGATCCGTTAATTTTGAGGTATTGAAATGGTTAGTGGTTTATGAAATGGTTCGAAGGCAGAGGTCAGGCCAAATGGAGTTAATTGTGTCTTCAATGCGTTCACCAACCAGCTATTTACAGTGGGTTTAATGGTTGGCCATTAATTGCTGATAATCATTACAGACGGCGTGAACAATGATAGCCGTCACTGTTTCACCTGAACAAGTATGGCTTTTATAATATTTTATTAGTTTGGTATTAGGTATATTATTGTTCCGTCCTTGTCCATCAGGCAAAAGCCGGCATTCTTTTTATTCAGGGGTTTGTCCGTATCTTTGTCTTTGTTTGTTGGTCTATCCGTATAAGTCATTTTATTTCTTAGGATCGGATCATCCGAGTATGTTCTTGTTCTGGGCTGGCTTTTCCGGTCATATTGGTTCATTCGGTCACTTATCATTCATCCTTATGTTATCAGTCTGATCCTATGTTCAGTCCGATTATCAGCCCCCTCAGTTTGTTGGTTTTATTTTTAAATGAAAGCAACAACCTTACTCTTCTAGGTTTATCTGGTCGTTCAATTTTACGAGCTGATTCTATGTTATAGTCCGCATCTGTATATTTTAATCGTTTTGTCATTTTATTATTTTATTTTATTTTTTTACGTTTTTCCCGCCACGTGTCAGGCTTCTATTGGTGGGATCGGCTGATATACGTTAAATTACACATATAAAAATCCCTGTTTAACTCCCATTTTTATACGTTTTTGACCTTATACACAGGAATTGGTACTTATTTGGGTATCTTTACGATTTCAGGTCTTAAACGATGTCCCGGAAGCTAAACCAAAAGAAAAACGAAGATTTCGGCGCGCAAACAGGACCCCAGGTCCTGTGAGCGGCCGCTCACTCCCTGTGAGCGGCCGCTCACTCCCTGTGAGCGGCCGCTCGCTCCTCCAGATCTTTTTGGCAACCTTCTGGAACCTCTACGTCATGCACGGACCACTTGCTCACCTTTTTGTAAAGTGAGCGGCCGCTCACAGGCCCTGAACTTCTATAAAACATCCCATTCAGCCACTAATCGAGTATTGGATTTTCTCTGGGCGATCTGAGACGATTTCTGGACCAAAGAAGCTGCCGGAAGGCGTTTAACAAGCTCGGGATTCAATCTGGATCATCTAGCATCATCCAATCCTTCACATTCAAGATTTATGGTTTGATTTATAAACTATTAAGTTGATTCAAATTTGAATATTTTGGCTTGTATGTGATGTTTATGTATTACATTTCAGTCTACGGATAATATTTAGTAATCGTTAGTAGTAAAAACAATCGTTTGTATGTAATCATGTTTTGTATGAATTTGGCGTTTTTCATGTTTGAATCTTGATGATCATAGTGCAACCTTGTTTCATTGTTATTGGATTTGTAGTTGTGTTTGAATGACTTTGATGATTATCGTGTGTGTTAGGCGGATACATGTTGAAAAACCGTTCGTTTAATCATCCGGTAGGAGACTAGTTAACTTGTTAATGAGTTTACACCATGAAACTTTAACCGGTATTGGTTTGGTTAAAGTCAGTTAAATAACGATTATAAGTTTTTACCGGCACGTAAAAGGGTTTAAAAAGCTTAATGGTGTCGTTACTGATCTTTGACACGGTTGATGATCTTTGCTAGTTATTTTGGTTAAAATGGCGATCTTAGTAGATTTGTGTTCAAAGTTGGTAAAATGGAATAGGTTGTGAAATGCTCTACTTTATGCTAGTCTCGGTGGTTGTATTGTGTATTCGGTATTGCTTTCCTTGATTAGTGAGGTTAGAAAACTCTTAACAGATGACTAACTTATCTTTAGAAGATTTGCATGAGATCATATCAACTGCTCGCTACTGAACAATTTGAGGTGGTTAACGTGTGTTTATCGTGTTAGCTTTCCGTATAGTTGTCATGTTAGGATTCCCAAAAGGGATACTAATTGTCTGAAAATGGGAATGTTGATCAAACGCCTTTGTATCATATGATATATAGATGACATGCTAGGATTAGTATTATTGTGTATTTATAGTTATATTTTGTATTTGGAGTCTTGCGTATGTTAATTAAATGTTTTAGAATTTAATTTAGTTTAAACAAACTTCAACTATCTTTTCTTACTGGTAAATCGGGGATAGATTTTTAGTACTATTACATCCGCTTGCGTCCATGGATCGATATCTGGTTCTTATCTCAGCTTACTACATATATGACAGGGTACACTTGCCTTTTTGTGTGTGTTTTAATGTTAAGGTCTAAACCATTTTTATAAATATTAAAACCAAACGTGTGTTAAAATCAGTGCAAAATTATATGTATATCCACACACGTCATCGGCCGTCGACGTACTGTAGACTAATTGGACGCCTGTCAGTCCCTCAGTATTCCCCCTTGCGCATATAAAAAGCACCCTTTGCACAGTAAATTTTACTTTTCTTTCATTCGGCTTCAGAGCTTCTTTCGTTCACCCTTAGGTTCCTCTTCGTTTGAACCTTCATTTTAATTACGGTATGTAGACGAGATTTACAATTGCATACATCTAAGGTTTTCAAGCCATCTCTTATGGCTTTTTGTAGTAAATTTTCTGACACCTCTATATATAGACCAGTCGCACCTAAGCCCGTTGATCGCATTACTGACTGTCCTTCTGGCCACGTCGGTTTCTACACTCGACATTTCGATTTCTCTTCTCTTCAACTTCCTTTGTCTGTTTTCTTTTTAGAGTTTTTACAATATTACAAGTTGGACATTCGTCAACTCAGTCCCTCGGTGCCATGAAAGTAACTCATTTTGAGATCATGTGTCGAGTTTTTAAGGGCAAACCGACCCTTGGTCTATTTTGTCAATTCTTCCAACTAACTTCGGTCGGAGACTGGTATACGGTTGTCGAAATCCCTCGTAGCAAGTCTATGCTTTCCGACACATATTCGGGCTTAAAGAATTGGAAGAATCGTTTCTTTTGGGTTCTGAGTAACAATATTCCGTTTTCGATGCCTTGGTGTGAACAAAAGGATGTCTTGAATCCAAAGAAATATGATGATCCGTATGATGGGGAACTATATGATAACCTTTTGACGACCCCTACCCCCCCTTTTTCAGATATTTCCTAAAACTATTCTTGTTCTAGTCGGTCTAAACCGTAAGGGGCCATTTCAAGGGATTGAACCTATCATAAAAAGGGGAACAAGGGTATGCCCTTTTATTTTACGACTGCCATCCGTTTCTCCATCTTATACTTGTTTTTACTTTCTTTTATGCAGAGATGAGTTTACTTAGCTTTGTAAAGCGGACGGGGAAAGGCATGAAGCTAATTTCCCGTTAGTTGGCCACTAATGAAGATGAGATTTGGAATGAACGGCAGGTGTGACTTACAACATGCTGGAAACAGAAAGGCGTGACGTTGTTCAGTCATCTGGCTGAGCTGTTCCCATTGCACGCTACCAAAAGCCTCAAGTGGCGACCGCCATGGACCGAGCATTCCATCCCTGAGGACAAGCACATTTTTTAAGGCAGGAGTATTGATGCGTGCCCACGTAACCAACCGATTAGAAGCTACATAGTTCATGCATGATAATAAGATAGTTTTAGTTTAACAAATTTTATCTTCCATGTTGCACGTTTGCATCTCTTGCATTATTTTAGGACATTGTTCATGTTTGCATCTCCTTATAAATGTATTCATTTTATTATGCTAAAAAATGAGAAAATTGTTAGAAAAATCTAGTCTTCTTTATCTATATTCTTTGGAGTCTAACCCACTCTACGGGTATTTATCGTGGGAGACCGTTGATCTCGAATCTGGCTCTATCACCTGATTACTTAATATTGTTAACAACAAAGCTATTTCATTCGCAACCATCAATTCAGTGGCGAAGCTTGACCCGAAACTTCGGGGGGTCGGAAGTCACCGGGGGGTCGGAAATCACTAGTTTCGGTGGGTCGAAAACCAATTTCGGGGGGTCGAAACGGCATATACCAAAAAATTTATATACGAATACTATATAATCGGAACTTCTTAGCGAAAATTCAGGGGGGGGGGGGTCGGCCGCCCCTCCCCACCCCTTAAAAGCTACGCCACTGACCATCATCTTCTTCACCCTTCATAAAATTGTTAGTTACAAATCTATACTACCTTATTAAGGAGGAGAGATGACTACAAAGGTAATTTTACACTAATTTTAAGATGGGAGTTAGAAAGGCTCTTTACAAATGAGTAATTTTTGACCATTTTCTTCTATTTATATCCCTTATGTACAACATGTAAAGCCTATTGTATATATAAGTAATACACATCTTTACCCCCACCATTTGTAACCCCCTCCTTAAATTCACAATAATAAAAGAGAAATAAAACCTCTTCATCAATTTCATTAAAACACACTTTCATTATGTATATTTACTTGAGTTACATTAAGGAGGAGAGATGACTACAAAGGTAATTTTACACTAATTTTAAGATGGGAGTTAGAAAGGCTCTTTACAAATGAGTAACATTTGACCATTTTCTTCCATTTATACCCCTTATGTACAACATGTAAAGCCTATTGTATATATAAGTAATACACATCTTTATCCCCACCATTTGTAACCCCCTCCTTAAATTCACAACAATAAAAGAGAAATAAAACCTCTTCATCAATTTCATTAAAACACACTTTCATTATGTATATTTACTTGAGTTACATTAGTACATTATTCTTTACAAAATGTAAGATAAGATAATTGAACCAACCAAACTCACATTAGAATGTGTTCTAAACTTATATTATATACTATCTAATGCAGGATGCAGAATTAATTATGCTAGCTCTTAATACGCATGGAATTCATTTTTCAGTTATGTGAAAATGTAAGTATGTGGTTGTGTTTTTTTTATTTGGTTGCATGTTTTTTTATTTCATTTTCTTCATGTTTATATACCCAGAGAGTATCTGATGTTGGATTTCAAAATCACAGTAATGCAAGAGAAATTTGTGCGTGATGTTGAAAGACGGATTTATGATTTCATATTCATCTGTTTTTCTAGATAAAAAGATCATAACATCATATCTTAATCCATGATGGTGGTTGTTCAAATGTTCATAATTTAACAATATTAAGAGATATGTAATACGAGTAAGGGTGATATAATTATTCATTACAACAATTGCTTATCTATATATTTAGCTATTCGATAGTGCAAATTATCTTAAACCTTTCGATGTTGGTGATGTTTGGGTGTTTGTATTCCCCGCTGCATCACACGGATATATTCTGGAGTAGATCATTACTAAGCGCTTACCTTAATCTTGCTTGACAACAGCTGCTAGGCGACAAAACAGACGCACCCGCTGCAACGCGCGGGTATTCCTACTAGTACTTAAGAGTTAAGAGTTACTTTGTTTGTTTGTTACTGACTTTTAAGAAACTTAATCAAGATTACTGATTCTTCTAGACTTCTTTTTGTTACTGTTAGTTGAAAATTTTCTGCTTGGCTATTTTAATTTAAGATAAGAAGTTAAGAACGTACAATCGAAATCGAATTTACTGCCATGTATAGAATAATTTAATTGGGATTAAAATGCTTTTTATTATCAACTTAGATGTGAGTATTATTAATTACAAAAGTATTTGAAAATTGCTAAATATGGGAGATTCTACCATGGGCAATTATACAGAAGTATTTAATGTTTGTATATGTTGGTCATCGCCGTCTATTTTGATTTTATTGTTGAAGTATCGGATTTAAATGAAATTTGATTAGGAACTAGTGGGTTGCAAAGTCGCGCGTTGCGCGACGATTCATTAAGCTATTCCTATTTCCATTCAAGATGTTTACATATCTGTTATTTTTTTCAGTAGAAGCAGTAACTATATTACAAAAGTTCGACTGCAAAAAGACTAACATATGTACGTGAGGTGTTTTTGAATGGTGTCCCGAAACAGTGCTCCAGCACACTTGATGT
Source organism: Ambrosia x helenae (assembly GCA_030844895.1). NCBI lineage: Eukaryota > Viridiplantae > Streptophyta > Magnoliopsida > Asterales > Asteraceae > Ambrosia > Ambrosia x helenae. Next base: position 42,555 of record JAUTDX010001841.1, on the reverse strand, counting down.
CGTCATCCAGTTCTGAGTCTGTTTTGGGCAGCCCTTATCAACACATTATATGATTATTTGGACAACAATTTCATCCAGAAAAACCTATCAAATAGATACAAAAGACTCCGACTGCTGATATGTTGAACCACACAATTCGGTCTCGAAATCCTGTCAAAAAGTATGATGTCGTTGTCCAGTTTGTAGTCCACTTTGCAGCCCACAGCCGTTACTATTTGGTATTGTTTTACCATTAGTTTCAATCCCATAATACTAGTTGCACTGCCATCAAACATTACGGACATCGGCTGCCCGTACGCCACAAGTAGGTCCGAAAACTACAACCAAATTGGCTGACACTAATGTTTTGTTCATTTCACTAAGCTAGCAGCTCAAGACCATATTTCCTATGTTGTTTTGCCACAAAAATACAACATCGAATATTCGTCGTTCGCGCCCTCCATCATGCTCTTGCTGATCTTGCATTTTATATATCTCATTATACCCATGTAACGGTCATGCCATCTTCATTTTTTTAGCTGCCTAAATAGAAAATTGCCAACAATCAACACATATAATAGCTTCTTAATATCATAAACTAAATGTCATAGCTTGTAGACATAAACATCGACTCATACATATAATATTCAGGGCTGATGTAATCATTTGGAAATAATTAAAAGTAAAGAATGAAGGTGCATACCTTAAAAACATCATTCGCCTTTAGTTAGCTGACTTTTTGCAATGTAGCTATTTAAAACATCCCTGGTAAACTCATCCAGATACTTTTGAACATCAATTAAACTATAATTCATCCAATTACATATCCAAAATTAAAAAACATATAGCAAAACCTGATGAAAAAAATTCAACGGAAACCCTAACTGTTTGCCTTAAAACTTCCATCAGGACCTGTTTGTTACACTTCGCAGACAACAACATATTCATAGAAGAATGAATTTGTAACTTACTTACCTACTTGATTAACTACAATCAAAATGACCTACAAGACCCAATAACGCAACTAAAACCAAGGACAATAAAAGAAACACGCTTTCAACTGGATTGTGTAAAATTATCATCCATCCATTTATAAATTGGTAATAAAAAAGTAATATCACCTGCATTAAACTTAATTGAAGATAAACACCAAATATCACATAAAGAAACATAAAAACAAAATATCTCAACTGACCTATTTAATGTAAATTGGTGCATACCTTAAGGAGCAGGAAGGACCATTTCAGTATTTCAACCAATCAATCTAAAACAGGGTAACAGTAAAACAACAAAGTCAGAGTCAATCATTTCGACGAACAAACAAATCACAACCCCACACAATTAAACCTTTCACTAATACACGAAAAAATAGTAATCATACCAAACCTGTAGCATGCAACAAACAGTCGCCACCTGCCCATACCACTGGCTATAATAATCATACCACCGTCACTGTTAAAAACTGTGGTAACCTCCGATCATGTAAATGTGGCTCAGAGTTAATAAAAACATGGTCGCAAGGCGGGTTGTAGGTCTTAACCCACCATCTAACTTCCTTACGCCACCATTTTCATCGATAGTCGGAAAAATATTTCAAAATCATCACAGCCAAGCTAGATGTGTGAGACATTCAGAATCGATTATAACAGATTAGTCACCATCCCCGCCATTCACAGTCGCCCATGAAACCAGATCCGCCTCTATCGTTAATAATACTAAAAAAAAACACATACAACTTAATACGAAAGATTTAAACTTCAAATTCTAAACTATCTAACAACTAATCAACCATACAAAACAACCATTTATATCCATAATATACTATTTAGCAAAAGTATCATCCACTTACTTGGGTTCCAGTAATAAACAACCATTAATATCCACAATAGCACCTTCCTCCTTGACCTGGCCATTGCTGTTGACTGCAAAGTTCTTCTTTAAATCTGTGTTATCATAGAAACTTTGAGTCGATCTAGCAAGCTTAACCTATACAGAATGTAATTCAACCCACAATTCATACAAATCCCAAATCCGACCCGACAATAGTATATGCGACCCAATATTGAAACCCTAAGTAAGTGAAACCTAGCTTACTCGTTGGACTTACCATGACATATTTTCATCACAGATCGGAGTTCCGATTCTATCACTGGAACTGTAATGACGAAGCCGGAGTTGGAGGCGAAACGAAAGCCTAAGGCCGACGACGGAGAGGGAGTTGCAGGGGCGGGGGCAAAGGCGGGTGTAGGGGATAGAGATAGTTGTGTGGTTGGATGTGGGAGTAGCGGTGGTTGCAGATGGAGGTTACATTGGTGGTGGCTGGGTGTGGATGGGTGAATGGTTGTTGTCACATTGGAGAGTTGTATAAAGAGGGGTATATGGAGAGAGTTGTTGAGGAGAAAGGGTGGTGGAAGAGTGAGTCATTGAAACCAGGAAGTGGAGAGCCCAATTAAACGACACCTGTAAAGCAACTTCTTTTTTTTTAATAAAAAATGGCTTCCCAAAAAACGTACTAAAACAAACCCCTTACAGGATTCGAACCGAAACGCCACAACAGACACAACAACACCCACACCAACTGCACCACATTGTCCTTGCTTAACATTATCAAACACATAACTATTTAACAACTTTTCTAAATAAAGGTGGGCATTATTCATGGGCATTCAAAAAATAAATATATGAGAGAATTACACAGATTGTCCTTTAGTTTTACCTGAAATTGCATCCTTTGTCCTTTTTTTTTGAATTTTTAACTCCCTATGTCCTTTTATTTTATACATTTGTTACACCCTCTGTCCTTTAGACCAACTCCCGTTAAAAAAGTCAGTTAGGTTGGTCATGTGCCCCTCATGTGAGGGGCAAATCTGTCAATTCACCCTCGTGTATAAAGGACTAAGGTGCAACAATATTTATTTCTTTCCCCTCAATATTTTTATCTTCTTCCCCAACCCACCCAACCACCCACCACCACCATCACCACCACCTGCAACACCTGCAACACCACCACCATCTCCACCACCACCACCACCACCACCACCTGCAACACCACCACCACCATCTCCACCGTCACCCTCCCTCTCCTCACCATCTCCTCTCTCCTCCACCCTATTTAACAACAAATCTGTAATAATAACAACAAATTCAAATAACATATAACAAATCAGAAGCTAATAAAACCTCTTCTTTCGTTCCGTAAACGCAGCAGCAATCTCCGAATCAGTCGGAAAAGACGAAGGCAACACAACTTAGTCGGAGATGGTGCCATGAATCATTTTTTAAGCCATGAAAAGAAAAATCAAATTCATAATATTATTAGATGCATAGATTGTTCTAGAATGATTGTTAGGTTCACGTATTATCGACTCCATGTATCATTTTTAAGTTAGCTTGACTGTGAAGTATTGGTAATTAGCATATGCGGCATTTCTGTCTTCAAATTATATCGGGTATGATTACTACAACGAGTAATAATGTTAATATACTTTGTTTAACCGCAAATTTACATACATGTACCTACTTCTAAAATCACACTGATTGTTTACCGGTTCCGGGTGAAGTCACCGGAGAAGATGACCGGGTGAAGTCACCGGAGAAGATGACCGGAACCTTCTCTGCATATATATGGTTCATGTTAATATATATATCAGTCCAGTCATCACCGTCTCCGTCACATACAATCGATCCGATCATTGTTGGGTAGGTTAACTGGATCGATATTAAAAATACAATTTTGATACTCTGTTCTTCATTGTTGTTAATAATTGTTTGTGGTGAAAATGTTATCGGAATCTTCTTTATCACGTGAAAGAGGGTTTTGGGAGCTTAGAGGGGTTCAATGGCGTACAGATTTAGGTGTCTTGCCTTGTTCTTCGTCTGCTGATGATGTTCGTCGTGTTACTGCTAATACTCGTAGAAGGTATATTTGTTAGTTTAATGAGACTGGTTGATTTTAATACAATTAAGTTGGATTAGATCTGTTCTTATTATTATTATTATTATTACACATATTGTTCTTTTGAGGGTGAAAAGACAGGATTGCCCCTCACGTGAGGGGCACATGGGTAACTTAACTGACTTTTTTAATGGGAGTTGGTCTAAAGGACAGAGGGTGTAACAAATGTATAAAATAAAGGACATAGGGAGTTAAAAAAATCAAAAAAAGGACAAAGGATGCAATTTCAGGTAAAACTAAAGGACAATCTGTGTAATTCTCTCTAAATATATAGGATAATTAGATTGGGGAATGATAGATCATTTTCTAAGGCATGCAAGTGTTGGTTGTTCCTTTTAGCGTGATAATAGTTTCATGTGGAGTGGTGATGTTTTGACGATAGGTACGAGTGTGGTCTCCGATAATGCATGGTTACGGAAAGCTAGGAGTCGTATACCAACCTGTTTAGAGATGGGTGAACACTTAAGTCAACTCGGTGACAATTGTCAATGGTGATGGTTTGGATGATAAATGGATGATGACCGAATGCTATAAGTTATAAACAAGTCTGTTTAGAGACAGGTCAACACTTAGTCAACTCTAAACAATGGGGGTGAGACGGGTAACGTTTGACAGTATAAATTCGATTTACTTTAAGTTTCGTTGCCGCAACTAGCAGCATATTATAATCTATAACTTATAATAAAAGAATTGAACTTTGATGATGTGGCATTTAATGGAGGCCTCAACCCCTCCTTAAATGTGCCACGTGGCATCATGTAGATTTTTTTAATTTTTGAGTTTTTTAATAAATTTATATATATTATAATTATTTTAGGAAAAGATAAGAATTTAAAAACAAAAATAAATTTTATCTCTAATGTTTCATCTCATAACTTTTAAATATTAATATCTTTTATATACGAGATTTTTTAAAGAAAAAAATTACACCAAATTAACGAGCGTTTTATTATCTTTCCAACGAGTACCATAGTGCTATATAAAAAATGGAGGAAAAAAAAACAACTATTTTTGTGAGGTTTTGTTTTCAAATATATTTTACTCTACTAATAAATCACAAACGATAAACATAACTTCATAGGCAGAGATTCCTTTTTTTATATTTGAATATGATAACTTATGGCAGAAATTTGTTTAAAATAAATAATAATAATAATTATATTATTATTATTCATTAATCATGTATTGGCAAATCATTAATTATGTTGTCATATTAGATATTTTATTATGTTATATTAGATATTTCAACCCCGGGACACTCCCGGGATAAAAACTAGTACCAGTTATACAAAATTAGAGTTTACATTTCATAAATTTAAATTTCGCCGACACACACAAGCGTCCAGTCATAATAATAACCAAACCCAATCCCCAAACTACCCCTCATCACACCCCCACTCTCATCCTCCATCATCATTTCACGTCTCTTCTTCTTCTCTCTCTCTCTAGCTTCCCTCTCTCTCTCATCTGCCTCTCTCATGGAGTCCAACAAACAACATGAACAACCTACTACCTCCGTGAGACGAAGCTTGAAGAGGAAGCTAGAAGATGAATTCCTCCTAGATCGATCCATCACAACGTCTTCCGATGACTCTTCTTCCGTTGTTCAACAAGATCTAGCCTCTGAAGTCCTCTCTCAGGTCCATATCCTTCACTCCACTTCCTCATCCTCTGAATCAGATCGTGCGCTTATCAAACGCTCCATTCATATCCTCTCCGAACTCGCTAAAAACGGTATTATTATTATTATTATTATTATTATTATTATTTTCTTCAATATTTTTAACGGTTTTTATGTTTCTGCGTTGCTACGACGTCATTTTTGGTAGATTTATTGTTTTTTATGTTATGTAGGAAGTGAATTTTGTGTTTGTGGCTTTAGTTTGTAGGTTTTTTTGCTTGATTTGGATTATCGGACTGTTTGAATTTTGTAATTACTGATATTAGTTTTTTATTTGAGTAGAAGGTTTTTTTTTGTGGATTTGTTTGTGTTTGTGGCTTTAGTTTGTAGTTTTTTTGCTTGATTTGGATTATCGGACTGTTTGAATTTTCTAATTACTGATATTGTTAGTTTTTTATTTGAGTAAAAGTTTTTTTTTTGGTGGTTTGTTGTTGATTTTGTTATATAGGAGGTGAATTTTGTGTTTGTGGCTTTAGTTTGTAGTTTTAGCTTGATTTGTAGTATCGGACTGTTTGAATTTCGTAATTACTGATATTGTTAGTTTTTGATTTAGTAAAAGTTTTTTTTTGGTGGATTTGCTGTTGATTTATGTTGTATAGGCAGTGAATTTTGTGTTTGTGGCTTTAGTTTGTAGTTTTTGCTTGATTTGGATTAGCGGACTGTTTGAAAATTGTAATTACTGATGTTATTAGTTTTTGATTTGAGTAAAAGTTTTTTTTGGTGGATTTGTTGTTGATTTATGTTATACAGGAAGTGATTTTTGTATTTGTGGTATCTGTTAGTAGTTTTTGCTTGATTTGGATTATTGAGCTTTCTGGATTTGTGATTACTGATATTATTAGTTTTTTATTTGAGTAATTGTTGATGATTATGTTTTAGTGGCGGAAATTTTGTCGAATTATGAGCTGTAGTTCCGGGGTGTGATTTGTTGGCTGGAGATTTGGTATGATGTTTTTGAACGCTTTTACGTTTCTAGGAGCTTATGATATGATTTTGGTAGATTAGTTGTTGATTTATGTTATCTAGGCTGTGAATTTTGGGTTTTTGGCATCTGTTTGTAGTTTGCTTGATTTGGATTGTTAACTTTTGAATTTTGTAATTGTTTGGTGTAATTAGGTTTTGATGGAGTTATTGTATGATTATGATCTATAGCGAGTTTTGTGGAGTGATTTGTTGAGTGGAGATTTGATGTGATGTATTTTGTGTGGTTGCAGAGGATATTGTGAATTTGATTGTTGAATCGGGAGCGGTTCCGGCGCTTGTACGGCATCTTGAAGCTCCGGATTGGAAGGACGGTGCGGAAGGAAGGCCGTATGAGCATGAGGTGGAGAAGGGAAGTGCTTTTACGCTTGGACTTCTTGCTATAAAGGTACTTGTGTATTTAGGCTTGTCTGATGTTAGTTGTGTTTAGTTGGACTAATAAATTACTTAAGTCAATGTGCACATGTGAATTGTATCTTTAATCGTGTAGTTCTGTAAGGTTTATGTGTTGGATCATTAAAGTTGCTGGAAAATGCTACCTACTTCTCGTTGTTACATTAATTGTGTACCTGGAATATGAATTTAGCATTTTAAGGTTTTATACTGTCTTTATAAATTCACAAATTCATTTCCTCATATAGGTTTGATTTCCGAACTTGCAAATCACTTATTGTAAGCTTAATTTCCAACTAGTAACGGTTTAGTTTGCTAATATTCCAAATCCAATGGTACATGCTTGTAGTTAATGTCAAATTGCTTTTTTATGATTGTTTATGCCCCACTGGAGGTCATTAGTTATAGCGATATATATTAGTTAGTAGATATAGTTTGTTATTGATGTATATCTCTTCCTTATTTATCTCTAGGGTTTAGGGTCCCTCATTGTTATATAAAGGGACATTACATATTGTTATGATTCATTCAGAAATACAATACAATTACCACTTTTATGGTATCAGAGCCTTGGCTCTTTTACCTTTTATTCGTTTCTTTTTTCTTTGTCGCCTAAACCCTAGCTTCGGCTATCAATCATGACCACCAGTAAACCAGAGTCGTCTGGTCCTTCTGACAAAACACCTAAACCTTCCCTCCATCCGGACTATTCTGTTACAAATATTAATTCGAAGGTCCATTATGTTTTTTGAGTTCATTTTATCACCCATTTAAGTTTTACAATTGATTTATGTGGTTTGGGCCACCAAGTTTTATTATAATACTGCTGTTTCTTCTAGTCTAAGTGTAATTATTATGTTAGGTCCCAATCATCCTGCAGTCTACCAAGCTGTGAAAACATTAGATGATAAATAAAGTATTTGTCGACATGAAACCGATATTTTGTTTGAACTGATCCAAACTCCAAAGTATTGTATATTGTAGATTGTAATCAATACACATCATTACTAAAGAGATACTTTTGGTGATTCCTTTTGTTGACAGCCTGAGCATCAACAACTCATTGTTGATGCTGGAGCTCTACCGCATCTTGTTGCTCTGCTTAAGAGACACAGGGATGGTGAAAATTCTCGAGCAGTCAACGGTGTTATAAGAAGAGCAGCAGATGCAATTACAAACCTTGCTCATGAGAATAGTAGCATCAAGAGCCGTGTTAGGTCACTTTAATTGCACCATATACCGTTGCAAGCTTGTGTATTTCAATATGTTTGACAATTTACATTACATTTTTCATGTTCAGGGTCGAAGGCGGAATCCCTCCTCTTGTTGAGTTGCTTGAATTCGTTGATGCGAAGGTGCAGAGAGCAGCTGCAGGGGCCCTGCGTACTTTAGCTTTCAAAAATGATGAAAACAAAACTCAGGTTGATAACTTTCTAGATTAATAGAATGTGTATTGGGGATCAATGGCTAAGTTTTCTAAAATCGAACTCCTCCCGCAATATACAGATAGTGGACTGCAATGCTTTGCCTACTCTTATTTTAATGCTCCGGTCTGAAGATGCAGCAATTCACTATGAAGCAGTAAGTTCTTATTTCATCTCATAAATGATCAAGTCTCAAACTTATCTTTACTTATAAAATAAGTAAAGATAGAAATGTTGTCTTAGAGATAGAAATGTTTTCTGAATGACATCTCAGGTTGGTGTAATTGGGAATCTTGTCCACTCATCCCCAACATAAAGAAGGAAGTTCTTCTTGCTGGAGCGTTACAGCCTGTAATTGAATTGCTTAGGTAATATGATGTGTGCATTTATGATTATCTTCAGGGTTTTTCACCGGTCACCCCTAGATGCTAGCTTTCACTTGCTTCATTTTTATTCCAGTCATAAAAGGATGACATTTCTCAACCAACTATGAACTATGAAGCATGAACTTAAATTAAGCAATTTTACTAGTTTTCTCTTGAGTTAATAACACAAATTCTTTATGGAGTAAACAATAATTCAGTGTGCACTTGAGTCTTTTGAGGGTTGAATTTAAGATCGCAACGTTTGTCTACGCCTAAAAGTACCCTCCTTGAAACTTCGTATATATCATCTGAATATTTGATACACATTTAAATATCTGATGTAAGTGGCTTATTTAGATTGAAACACTTAACTTTTTGATGTGAAATTGTTTGCTTCTTAATTTGAGATCAGTTAAAGCAGAATTTAATGAATTCTGTAGTTAAGTCTATATTTACATTTCTACAGAAATATTAGTACTCTTAAGCGTAAAGAGGAGTACTTGAATATTTTACCTTCCACTTAAACAAACACAGGAGAATACGTTATCTACTTGAATAGATTTCGATTGATTACCTTCAGTTTCATACTTTTTAAGCATTCTTAAACTTTCATCTTTTTATCTACAGCTCAAGCTGTTCAGAGAGCCAACGTGAAGCTGCTTTATTGCTTGGACAGTTTGCTGCCGCCGATACAGATTGCAAGGTTGATATACATGTCAATATTGGTCTTTAGAGGTCTATGACCGATCCTAATTATTAATTTTTGCAGGTTCACATAGTTCAAAGAGGTGCCGTTGGTCCACTAGTTGAGATGTTGCAGTCACCAGATGCTCAATTAAGGGAGATGTCAGCGTTCGCCTTAGGAAGATTGGCACAGGTGGTCAAATTGTCTAGTAATTTAAACTCGAATGTTTAAATACCATAGTTGTTGACTTTAGGGTTTGCTGAGACTTGTCACATGTTTTATTTTCGTTTTCCCTTTCTAAAAGTACATATGATTTGCGGAAATCCTACCACCCCCCCCCCCCCCCCCCCCCCCCCACACACACACAGTGTGTATTGCCAGTAGATTTTGTGAGTTTTAAGATGAATAAGTACAAATAGGTTGTGTTGTTACCTACATGTGAAAATCGCATTAGCATTTAAGAACCCGGGCTAATTAGAAGTTTTAATAATGGCAATCATATATCCACATGTTTTCTAATTAGGGATAACCTTGTATCTTTTTAAGGATATAGTTTTTTTGCTTGGATTATTTATAGAAAATTGTTTCTGATAATGTTTTTGGTCACGTGTCATCGTAGCATGCAGTTGAAACCCAAATTCATTGGGATGTTTAAATAATGACAATAATAAATTCGCATGTTTCCTATCATGGGGATAGCCTTCCGTAAGAGAAGTATCTTTTTAAGGATATAGTTTTCTTGTTTGAGTTGTTTATGGAAAATAGTTTCTGAAATATTTAATAGTCTCGTGTCATCCTAAGCATTCACATGATCAGAAAGGCTTTACGCCCACCAAAACATTAATTGCCAATATTTTCACAAGAATCCATGTTTATAAGATAAATCATAAGTAAAATATTTGGATTTCTTGTGCGTTCATGATTCGGTGACTGATTAGTTTTCATTCACCAGGATACTCACAACCAAGCTGGTATTGCACATGGTGGTGGCATACCTCCATTGTTGAAACTACTTGATTCTAGAAATGGCTCCCTGCAACACAATGCTGCATTTGCGTTATACGGTCTTGCTGATAATGAGGTAATGTAAAACCTTTGTGAATAATAGTGCCATTTTTATTATACTTCATAATATAACATGTGTATGAAACCCTTTCTAGGATAATGTTGCTGATCTTATAAGGGTTGGTGGGGTACAAAAGCTGCAGGATGGTGAATTCATTGTCCAAGTAAGTATTCCTACACCTTTTTACTTTTGTTAATGTATTATCTTTTATTGTGTTTCCAAAGATATTGAATATTGTAATTTGAATTTATGATTTTCCAGCCGACTAGGGATTGTGTGGCCAAGACTTTAAAAAGACTCGAGGAGAAGATTCATGGACGGGTAAAAAGATTACGTATACATACCTGTATAAGATTTTTGTTCATGTAAAGCTATATATGATTACAAAAACTTTATTATTACATTAAAATTCTAAATATTTAAAATTAAAATTGACTTTGCGAGTTTGCGTTGCTTTGACCAGTACACCTTTGGTGTTTTTTATTGGACCTGTTTATCATAAAAGACAACCAAACCAAGTCATGTATACTATTTTTGATTCTCTAATGCATTATTCGCTAATGGGTTGTTTGTTTCATTGCACTGAAATGAGGATGGTGATCTGGTTTAGGTTCAAAACAGGAATATGTATGGTTATTCATAAAATATTCTTTGGTTTACAATTGGATTTCGGTAGATAATAGACGACAATACTAACTTTAACACCTTAAACAAACAATACCTCTCACTTCATCCCTGTTCTTAAACCGTATCGAATAACACCTTAAAGTCTTGTGATGTATATCCTATCAGGTATTGAGCCATTTGTTGTACCTAATGCGGATTGCTGAGAGATCTGTTCAGAGACGAGTTGCTTTGGCTCTTTCCCATCTTTGTTCACCAGATGACCAGAAAACAATATTCGTCGATGCCAATGGTAAATTGCGTATGCTGATTAGAATATTATACACACTGTTTAGTGAATAACCAAGTATTCTATTTCACTGTTTGCTTATATATTAACGAAAATTTGCAGGATTATCCATACTCTTAGAGCTTTTAGAATCAAACAGTTTAAAACATCAACGAGATAGTTGTGCAGCCTTGTGCAAGTTGGCTGAAAAAGCCAGTTCACTTTCTCCTGTCGATGCAGGACCGCCATCTCCAATATCTCAGGTTTATTATTATTTTTTTTTTCATTTTTGTTATAATATAATATATAAATGGAGTTTGCAATATTAAGCTATACCCTATGTTGCAGGTATATTTAGGCGAGCAGTATGTGAACAACCCTACGCTATCTGACGTGACTTTCCTAATTGAAGGTGGGGACTTCATTTTTGCCACAATAAATTTACTATTTTGTATCGTTTAATGTCTGTCGAGCCTTAAATCTGAATATATAAATGTGGTATCAGGCAAACGCTTCTATGCTCACAGAATTTGTCTTCTTGCTTCTTCTGATGCGTTCCGGGCAATGTTTGATGGAGGGTACAAGGTATGCCACTTTTAAGTATCTTTGTATGTTTCTCTAATTTTGTCCTGACTGAATATTTAGAATACTAAATCTGTGTGCTTGTTTTCTCGTTTTGATATGTGTAATTTGTAGGAGAGAGATGCGAAGGACATCGAGATTCCAAATATTAGATGGGATGTCTTTGAGTTAATGATGAGGTATGGCCATTTACTCTTCCTTCCGTTTTTAGTAGAAACATTATACCAATAAATCTTATTTCTTTCTATGTAGATACATATATACCGGGTCTGTGGATGTGAATCTGGAAATTGCTCAGGATCTTCTTAGAGCCGCAGATCAATACCTTCTTGAGGGGCTAAAACGCCTCTGTGAGTACACCATTGCGCAGGTGAGTTAAGATTTGATATTTATTTTATATTGGATTGGTCATTGTTAGATAATCACTTTTAAAGCGCACATCAAACACTCATTTAAGTTGATGATCTTAACATTTTTCATGTAGGATATACGGATCGACAACGTGTCAGTAATGTACGACTTATCAGAGGCCTTCAACGCTGTGTCACTAAGGAACGCATGCATTCTATTTGTTCTGGAGAATTTCGACAAATTAAATGCAAAATCATGGTATGGACGTATGTTACTATGTTTTTTGTTAACAAATTACACTTTCCTTTTAGCACTGGACCTCGTGGTTAATAAATGACATTCTAGGTACGGGGAATTGATCAAGCGTATATTGCCAGAGATGCGCGATTACTTTGTGAGGACACTTGGAAGGGCAGTGGAAGCTGATATGAGGCAATAGACGGCTCAGATTAATTTTTTGATCAACTGATTTTAACCGACTTAGAAAGCAGAATGGATGTTGTACAGAAAGTGGCAGGTGGCCTTTTCCTTTCAACTTTTAACGGACCCGGATCTTAGTGGCAGTTCGTTTGTCGGTCAATGTAACCATGCCTGTAGTAGATGTTGACATGCATGAAATGTTTGAACTGTCGCTTATATTATCTTCTCTCGTCTCATCATGATCTTTTTGTCTCTTGCCTCCCTTCTCTCTTATAGTTTTACTACTCGACATACGGGCCCAACCCTAAATGCATGTGTTTTAGGCTAGGGTTGTGTGATGCAACTCAATTTGGGTGGCCTTGTGATAGAGATCGATTCGAGATGAACCAATCTCTTAAGGGGCACTTTTTATAAATCATTCACCAACTTATATACAGAAAAGTAGATAGAACATGGATGAAATTGTGAACTAGAAATACTCCTAATTATCAGATAGATGAAATAGTGGTCAGTTGGTTTCCACACAATTTGAATGAAAACATGTAAAATAAAACGTGGGTAGCGGAGTGCGAGTCGGGTTATGTGTGCACGTATCGCCTCAATGCTTGAACTGCCGAACGAACAAGCATCATCGCTGGCAGTTCAGATCCAGGTACTTTTAAAGGGGCGCAATGGCTAATGTTATGGTTTGATTTGGGTAGAAAAAAGGTTTGCCTACAGGTTTATTTGGTTCACTAACATTATACAAGTAGATTAATTTTGGTTATTTGGCTTGCAGACCGAGTCAAATTGACTTATTTTAAGAAACTAACATGGCCGCTACCCTGCTACTCTCTACCATCATTGCTGATAAAAGCAGGCGAACCAGATTTGATATCCTAGGGCTCAGCCGTTTTGACCCAAAGCAAAATAGATACCTTTGTAAACAGCTTTTTTTAAACACCAACCTGTTTCGACAACCTACCCAGCCCGAACCAACCTGCCTGTTATGCCAGGCTTAACCGTTACCATCCGAAGCCTTTCACGTCCCTTTGATTCATAACAACAAAAATCTTCCATTTTTCATTACTCACAGAACATACTCTAAAATACAACAAATCAAATCTTCAGTTCAATGTAGAAACGAATCTTATTTTCTAGAATCTACTATACTGCTAATAATACAATCAACAGCATCAACTAAAAACACGCGCTAAAATGTTTGCAAACATAAATTCTACTTATACAATATGAATTTCTGTTGTGGTGTAAGTACTTGAGTCTTCACTGCTGGACCAGGTATCTTTGAGTCCACAGGGGGCGTGAATCATCCGTGGTGGTCTTTCCATTTGCATCTCACATGAAACTTGTTCTTCCAACTGGGAACAGTATCTGCCAAATGTCCGAAGGCTGACATGGAGCCGAAAGTCCAGGCCAAATAGGAATTTAATCTCCAATCTGTTCAATTCTGCTGTTGTTACTCCTCCCACTTTTGCATAATATGCGTTGTTGTAGAATCTGCAAATAAATACAAAGGAAAGGTGCGGCTGTGTGTAATTTCTGCATTTTCAGTTGTTTTCTAGAAGAAATAGAATGCGTGCTGTCTTGATGTGTGTTTTAGAAGTGATTATGAGTATATAGGATGTAAACGACCCGAGCCACTCGTGAGATATTCTAGATCGGCTCAGTAGAAGCCGAGCTCAAACAAGCTCAAGCCTAAAAATAAGCTCGGCTATAATAATTTTTATTTAATATAACATATAATAATTAAAAAACGGTTAATACATAAAAAAAATCACTGTACTTATTTTTCACTAAAAAGCGTCTCAACTTGTAAAAAAATGCATTCAAAAATTCGCCGAACACAAAATTGGCTCGTCTACACCCCTACATATATGGACTGATTAGAATCAATCAAGAGTTTGGATGTGTTTCGGTTGCTTGAAGTTGTAATAGGTGTTTGGTAAAATCTTTATTATATTAGGGACTAATATGTAACATGACCAAAAAATAAAACTACAAAAAAAAAAAAAGAGAACACGTACGCATCGTCAATGAACTTAGCAGCAAGCATTATACTAGTGATGAGAAGTCGATGAACACTCAGCGAAGTCAAATTAACATTTCCACACTGAATAAACCGATCCATGTAAACCTGTGCAACAACAAAACACGAGGGGCTGCAACGCGAGTACTTGTATATTCTATCAATGTACTCTTTAACGCTAAGCGCCGGTGCCCTTGAACCATGAAAAGCCGTAATAACATCTTTAGTTTGTGTTTTACCGAGTAACGCCTCGTTCATTTGGACAGACCTCTCGAGAATTGATGAAAGAAGAGATAAAACTTTAGGGCTTCCATGGTTTTGCTTAGAAGTTTGTCTGAGTCCTAGATTACAATATGTTTTCGAGCCCAGGATGTCGCTTTCAAGCCCTAAAGATTCCATGCCGAAGCAAATCTGTATAAAATAAGGAAAGAGATATTAAGATTGAGATTTTGGAGCCTGATTTAGATGATAAACCGAACATAACTTTGCGTAACCAACCATCCTGGCCGAAAATTGGCATCAACATGATGCATGAAAGAGGTGCCGAAAAAGAAGTAACCGAGCAACGAATAAGTCAAACAGGTTAACAGGCTAAATTAAATTAGTTTTACTTTACCAACCGAAACATACGATAAAAGTAATAATTCGAACTAATCTTAATTCAATATGATACTTACACAAATCCAAGAGCATACTTACAAAACAAAATCCAAAGTCTATGTTCATGTAAAGACACCAAGCAGACAACATTTACACGAATCGACATCAATATAACAGATATTTGTAAATTACTTATACAAATTTCTCCCTAATATAAATAAATTGTAAGAATAACATATTTATGAGCTTTGTAAATTGTCTGGCTCCACAAATTCAATTGTTTGGTTATAGAAATAGGATTAAAACCAAAATAAAATCATAATTCACTTATAATTGTAGACCTGCATACAAAACATCACCTGCTTCCTGCAAATAGCCCCTATGTTTAATAAACAAATAATAATAATTAAAAAAAACTAACCCACTAAGATCTGACCAAGAAACCAGTTTATAAGCAGCTATTAAATCAGTTCCAATGAAAAAAAAAAAGATTCAAGATATATTAACAAATACCCAAAAACATTATCAATACTTTATAACATAAAAATAGATCTAAAAACCAATATCACCTTCAAGAAATCAAAACAAAACAATTTAATAAAAAACCCTTTTTTAATTAAACCAATATTACAAAAGAAACCCTTCAAGGGATTAAAATAAAAAAAGAAAAAAAAAACATATAAAAAAAACAGAGCTTTAAGCTTACAGATGAGGTTCTTGAAGCATCCATGGAGACCACACCTATAGGCTACAAGTGAAACATTCTTTTACATGAGCAGCATATGGGTTAAAGATTATTCTTTTTTTAGAGGGAAAGATGTGAAGGATCAGCAGTAGTACAGAGGGTATATCGCTATCGCCTATCAGGTTCTTAATGATTAATGATGTCATGGTTAGTGGTGTGTGTTGTAGGATTATTATTTATTTATTAATATTTTTATCCAAAGGGCAAAGGGTTATTATTAATGTGTGTTTAGCTTTATTGGTGTGTGAAGTAAGAATACAAAATTGGTTGTCTTTTAGGTTACTTAATGTTAAAAATTTGGTAGCATTTTTAAAGATTGTTTTTGGGTATGAATAGATGGGGACGTACAGTATTATATGGAAGCTGATAAGTGTCGGTGCTTTTATAATTAAGGTAGTTAAATGTATCTATAACTTATAATAAAAGAATTGAACTTTGATGATGTGGCATTCAATGGAGGTCTCAACCCCTCTTTGAATGTGTCACATGGCATCATGTAGGATTTTTTAATTTTTAATTTTTTTAATAAATATATATATATATATTACAATTATTTTAGGAAAAGATAAGAATTTAAAAACAAAATTAAATTTTATTTCTAATGTTTCCTCCCATAACTTTTAAACGTTAATATCTTTTATATATGAGATTTTTTAAAGAAAAAAATTACACCAAATTAACGAGCGTTTTATTATCTTTCCAACAAGTACCATAGTGCTATATAAAAAACGGAGAAAAACAACAACTATTTTTGTGGGGTTTTGTTTTCAAATATATTTTACTCTACTAATAAATCATAAACGATAAACATAACTTCATAGGCAGAGATTCTTTTTTTTTTATATTTGAAAATGATAACTTATGGCAGAAATTTGTTTAAAATAAATAATAATAATAATAATAATAATATTATTATTATTATTATTATTCATTAATCATGTATTGGCAAAGCATTAATTATGTTGTCATATTAGATATTTTATTATGTCATATTAGATATTTCAACCCCGGGACACTCCCGGGATAAAAGCTAGTTTTATATATGGTAAACGTAATTTTTTTAATAACTTCTATTCAATATTTCATTTCATTTCGTTTCATTTCTTAAAACTTGCTAAATTACATCAAAATAAAAGGTATATAGATAACAAGTTGCGCCGCCACCCTTTTCTGAATTGCGAATTCTAATCTACAAATACTATTGTTGTGAATAACTCGTTGGAGCCTGACCAGGAAACGAATAGCTTCTTGTGCTAGGGAGCCAAAGGTATCAAACGCCAAAAAGACAGACATGTTGGTTCTCTGCACAAACTTTAGCGTGTTTATCCACTTTCTTCGATTCCGCTTTTCTCGATACTTGTCCTACTATAAACATATTTTCCCTTAAACCAACACAAAGGTGATACCCTCGTGAGGTCCACACATGCATGCCTCCCCCCCCCCACACACACACACACACCCGAAGACGAGTAGATCCGCATGTCGCATAGTAGATCTCCCTTCCGTAGGGTTCGTGAGAGAATTCACAGGGTGCTCCTTCTTAGCAGAAATCCTAGCTCTTCTCAAGACGTCCCACAAAAACATCTCTTACCCACTCATGCCAGTATTTGAACCCGGGGAGTTCTTTGCAACGAACTGCATGCTCCCCATATTTATCCGTAAAAACGTAATTTTGTTTTTTATGGTTTTTAGTTAATGATTTGATGCAACTGTCATCTTCGAGCAACCAGATGGATCCTTGAATTATAAGAGAAAAAAAAATAAGATTTGAGTTAAAAGAGTTATACATTAGATTCGTTAAATCATATCGTTCTCATTAAAATTATAAAGAAATGGAACAATGTTACCTTAGAAAATATAGAAATTCCTTCATTTTCTTAAAATATTATTATATGGTTAAGGAATGAGATGTGGTAAGCTTTTAAAAAACGAACATTTTTTATGGAATGCTTTAGTTCTGTTATAAGAATAAGAAAACTACCAACAATGCTCTAATACCATGAGGTATACTTTAATCCTCATTGACTTCACTTAGATGTCATATCGCCCATTTTTTTCCCATTTCACTTCACTTCATCCCAAAGAAATAGTTTAACTCGACCGGTGACTGATCATCGGACTCAAAAGTCGGAACTCTGAAACACAAAGCCCGAAATCGTGGAGGATTGAATTGGGATCACAGATGCTGGAATCGCATATTCTACATCGTTAAATAATAGTTAAATAATTATAATAACTAAATCAGTAAAATTCAAAATGAAAGTAAAGGAGACTTCAAAAAATATAATAACAATATAACATGGAATTTGCATCATAGCCTTCAACCGTATTTTTTACATTGTTTTTTAAATTGGGTATTTTTTTAAATTCAAGCAAAACTAAAGGTTTACTCTATCATTTACTTCTAAGTTAGAGGGGTGAATATGAATTTTATTAATAAAACAAAAAGCCCATCAAGTACATCATCTTCATATTCTCCATTCTGTTTACAAGATTTCACCATTGATGAAGCTTTCTAAAACCCTGATAGTCTAACCATACTAATAATATTTGGGCTGGACCTAGGGTGGGCACATGCCCACCGTTCTAACACACTGTCTCCGCCCCTGAACACAAGGAGAGAGTGGTATGCAATGCTTATTAACCTGTCACGTCACCTTTAACGCTGTTAGCCGATAATCATGCAATGATTTCGGCCTATTGTTATTATTGTTGTAGATTGTATAGTCAATGGTAGTTATGTTATTTCCTTATTTAGTGGCTCCCTTTGTATTATAAATGTATGTGATTATTATCAATAAAATTCCAAGAGATTACATTCTCTCACGTGGTATCATTGTAGGGTTTCTTTTTTTTTCGAAACAACCCCTGCCATCCTTTTTTTTTCTTCACCGTTTTTTTCCAGCAGCCGTTCACCATGGCCGACCAAGCTTTTGCCGCTGCAGCCTCTTCGGAGAGCAACCCCGCAAAAGCCCTTCACCCGGTGTATACGGTAAGCAACATTCAGCATAAAGTACGTGTTCTTGATGGCACGAAAGTGTCCTACCCTTTGTGGGTTAAGCTTTTTACGCTCCACGCAAAGGGTTATAACGTCCTTAACCATATTGACGGTACGCCGCCTCCCGCCAAGGACTCTCCCGAGTCCCGAGTATGCTACGTGGGAGAACGTAGACTCCATCGTTTTACAATGGATCTACGGGACTCTCTCGGATGCCCTTGTACTTAAACTACTCGTGGATGACTCCACGGCGTATGAAGCTTGGCTTCGTGTTAAACGCCACTTTAATAGTAACCGAGGACCACGGTCTCAAGCCCTTCAACATGAACTAGCCAATACTACCCTTGCCTCCATGCCCAACCTAGAAGCCTATTGCCAGAAAATCCAAGACTTAACCGACCAACTACAAACCTTAGACTTCCCTATGAATGACCAACAACGCGTCCTCCACCTTGTCAAAGGCCTACCAAAGGAATATGACACCATAGCATCCATTTTGAATAATTCCTTGCCCATATAGGATAACGCGTTCGAGCAACTCATCTTCGAAACCGGTCGGATGAAAACTCAAGATGCCATGACCAACCCATTAGCCCTTGCCGTTGCCATACCCTCCTTAGCCCACTCCAACAATACCGCCCCACCACCCTCGCCACCCACTAACCTAAACCAGCCCACTAACCATTCTGTCGCAGGCCCAACTACTCCCTCCTACTCCCCTAATCATCATCGCTCCAACAGCCCACATCCCCAACAAACCCGGCCCAATAACCGTAACCAACCAGCCCGTTCCTTTAACAGAAACCGAAACAATCAGGCCCCACCTCAAAACTCCTACAACCGGTCCTATACCAAACCACCCCCTTACCCGAACAACCCCTAACAACAACCATTTTACCCTCCTTTTGGGCCCCTCCACCTTGCCCCTACCCCACCCAAAGTTGGTCACAACCGTGGTACCCACCGGCATCCTCCGGGTCTTCTAACACCCGTGGCAATAATAGGGCGGCACATGCACATCTTACCGAGGTAGATCCATTGGAACCGACACAACTTGCAGATGCGGTTCATGCTCTTTCTGTTGATTCAGGTGATGAAAATGATCAGTGGAACTTCGATACATGTGCATCTTCTCATATTTCTTTAGATCAAAATAATATTCACATTTTCTACGTTTGCACCAATAGCGTCAATAATTGTTGGTAATGGCAACAAACTTCCAGTTTTGGGTTCAGGAGACACTACCTTAAACTTTGCCTCCAAACCTTTATACCTTTAAAATATCCTTTTTAACCCAAACATCGTCAAAAACCGTATATCTGTTCGTCAATTTAATATTGATAATTACACATCTATTGAATTTGACCCATATGGTTTTTCTGTGAAGGATTTCAAGGATGGCACGATCCTGAGCCGTCACAACAGTACGAGTGACCTGTACCCGCTCACCCCAAATGCTTCCGCAACCGCTTGCTTAGCTTCAACCCAAGACTCTCCTTTTTGGCATAACCGGCTCGGTCATCCAGGTCAACCCGTTTTAGATTTCCTTCGTTTGAACAATTTTATTTCTTTTAATAAGCATAAAACTTCATCTCTTTGCCATGCTTGTCAGTTGTCCAAGCACAAACGTTTACCATTTAATGATTCTGTTTCTAATACTTTGTGTCCTTTTTCGTTACTACATTGTGATTTGTGGACCTCACCTATTTTAAGTCACTCGGGCTATAAATATTATTTAGTAATCATTGATGACTTCACTAATTACACATGGGTCTACCCGCTCAAGTTCAAATCCGAAACATTTTCCAAACTCACACATTTTCATCAATTTGTGACCACCCAATTTCATCTTCCCATATAAGCCATCCAGTGCGATATGGGAGGCGAATTTGACAACACCAATTTCCATACCCTCACCTCTTAAAATGGCATTCAACTTCGGTTCTCATGCCCCCACACTTCCCAATAAAATGGGAAGGCCGAACGCATGATCCGTCGCATAAACAAGATCATGTTCACTCTTCTTACCCATGCCTCTTTGCCCTCCACCTATTGGGTTGAGGCCCTTCACACAGCATCCTATCTACATAACATCCTACCCACTAAAATTCTTCAAAACCGCACCCCCTTATCCCTTCTATACCTTCGTAAGCCCTCTAATGACCACCTTCGCGTGTTTGGCACACTATGTTACCCAAACACTTCTGCCACCCGTCCTAACAAACTCACTCATCGCTCTCTCCCGTGTCTTTTTCTCGGTTACCCGGCAAACTACCGCGGTTACCGATGCCTTGATTTCTCCTCGGGCAAAACCATTTTCTCCCGACAGGTCACCTTCGACGAAACGGTTTTCCCTCTCGCCAATCCCACCTCCCCACCACCTGACCACTCCTTTCTTGACCCATCTCCCCTTCTCTTCGACCCAACCTATTTCTCCTCTCCATCTCCGCACACCACCACACCCCACCCAAGCCCCTTACCGGCCCCATCCGCCCAACAGACCCCCAACCCTTCCGCCCAAACACCCCTTCCCTCTTCGGCCCACATTCCACCTACTCCACCGGCCCAACTAAACACTCCTACACCAGCCCACTCCACATCACAACCTATGGCCCAAAATCCCAGCCCACCACCCGCAACACAATCCAACCCCACTTAGTCCCCTACGGCCAACCCGACACCTCACCCAATGCAAACCCAGTCCCGCTCCGACACCTTTAAACCAAAACTACCCTTTAACTTAAATATCCAAACCTCCACCACACCATCACCCCTACCCAAATCACATCTCTCTGCCCTTACTGACCAAAACTGGAAGCGAGCCATGGTCGACGAATATGAAGCTCTATTGGCCAACAACACATGGGAACTTGTGCCTCGCCCACCTGATGCACCTGTCATCCGATGTATGTCGTTGTTCAAACATAAGTTCCACTCAGACGACTCTCTAGAACGACATAAGGCTCGCTTGGTGGTAAATGGAAAGAGACAAACAGTAGGCATTGACTGTGACGAGACTTTCAGTCCGGTGGTTAAACCCACCACTATTCACACAGTCCTCAGTCTTGCCACTTCACGAGGCTGGTCAATGCACCAACTTGATGTTAAAAACGCTTTCCTACATGGGCACTTAAAGGAAACTGTTTACATGTTCCATCCTCCCGGTTTCACATCTGATACACACCCTAAATATGTTTGTAAACTTAATAAATCTTTATATGAACTAAAACAAGCTCCCAGAGCTTGGTATCAACGTTTTGCAGGGTATTTGATAAAGTATGGATTCAAAGGCAGTGTCTGTGACACATCACTATTTACTTATCATCATGGGAATCAAATGGCATATCTCTTACTACACGTGGATGATATCATCTTAACAGCCTCCAGTGATAGCCTCTTGCAGCAAATTATTAAGTCCCTCACTGCCGAATTCAAAATGATTGATTTAGGGACTCTACACCACTTTCTGGGCATCGCAGTCAGCAAACAAGCAAACGGCTTACACCTTTCACAGTCCACCTATGCTTCTGACATCTTGACTCGCGCTAACATGTCAAATTGTAAGCCTGCAACCACACCGTCGAGCCTGGCTCCAAACTTAGTGATGACATTGGTTCCATTTTTGAAGACGGCTCTCTCTATCGTAGCTTAGCCGGGGCACTTCAGTACCTTACCATCACCAGACCAGACATCGCCTATGCCGTTCAGCAGGTCTGCCTATTCATGCATGCTCCGCGAGAACCCCATTTTCAGTTCTTGAAGCGCATTCTTCGTTACATAAAGGGCACTCTCAATCAAGGCCTTCTACTCACCCCGTCCTCATCCACATCCTTAACAACTTATTCTGATGTTGATTGGGGCGGGTGTCCTGACTCTAGGCGCTCGACTTCGGGCTATTGTGTCTTTTGGGCACCAACTTGATCTCCTGGTCCTTTAAACGACAGTCTACCATTTCGAGGTCAAGTGCAGAAGCTGAATACCATGCCGTTGCCAACACCGTTGCCAAACTCAGCTGGGTTCGAAATCTGCTTCTTGAGTTACATGTCCCTGTTCGCCAGGCATCACTGATCTACTGTGACAACATCTCGGCCGTTTATCTTGCTGAAAATCCGATCAACCATCAACGCACAAAGCACATAGAACTGGATATTCATTTCGTTCGAGAAAAAGTTCGCCTTGGCACGGTCAAAGTTCTTCACGTCCCTGCCGATTACCAGTACGCAGATATCTTCACCAAAGGTCTACCGAAGCATCTATTTGAGCGTTTTCGTTCCAGTTTATGCGTTCATCTTCCTACGGCTCATACTGTGGGGGCGTGTTAGCCGATAATCATGCAATGATTTCGGCCTATTGTTATTATTGTTGTAGATTGTATAGTCAATGGTAGTTATGTTATTTCTTTATTTAGTGGCTCCCTTTGTGTTACAAATGTATGTGATTATTATCAATAAAATTCTAAGAGATTACATTCTCTCACAAACGCCTTAAATATTAATGTACGCCCCATGACCTAATCTATCACGTCAATTCTCTTCCCTTTTATTTTCATATGAAGTGTTGTCACGGGTTGGACACTAACAACAACATGGAGATGGTCTCAGAGCTAAAGATTGCAAGCTTTCATTTCATATTTTGACGGGCTAGTCACATTCATGCTCACAAATTATAATATATATTATTTAATAACTTTTTTTTTATCATAATATTGTCTATAATAATAATAATAAATATATATTTAATGTATTAACTTAATTAGGCTCGTGAGACAGCTCAAATTCAATATGTGAAGCTCAGACTCAAGCTCGTATATTAAATGAGCCTGAACAAAACCTCAAGCTCATGTACGTTTACTTCGATTCGAGTTTTTAACAAGCCGATTTCAAATATATGTAGAAACGATTAAATAAAAATAAACAAGCCGAGCCCAAACTTGAAAATCTACATACAAGCTTAGCTTAGCTCAATCTTGAGCCCAAGCCTCTCAAAGTTAAATGAGCTGAGCTCGAGCTCCTCAGCACGTTTACACCTACACCACTACACAACACATGTTAGTGTGTGTGAAAGATGAGACCAGGGCCGGCTTAAGCATAAGGCAGGTGAAGTTAGGGCTTTAGGCCCCAAAATTTTAAGGGCCCCCAATTTTACAAGGCTATCATTATCTGTTTGTATAAGTAAATACATATGCCATCGTGTAATGTACTTGTAGAAAGAGTAGAGAAGAAAATTTTGAAACACATGATTAACTTTATGAATTCCTCTGTTTTCTTGTTGTTGAGACTTGCTATTGTGGAGAAGATGAACCAGCACCATATTGAAGAAGATGATTGTGTAAAAGAGGACAAACTATGAATTTACCTTTTTACCCTCAAAGCTAAAAGTAAAAGTATTGGTGTGTTCGTACGTGGGCTTTTAGTCAACTTACTTTTGTGTTTTTTGTTTTTTTTTTAATTCCTGTTTCATATCTAAAGTATGATTTGATATATCATGACTATATTTAAGTAATTCTATTATATTTAAAATAACATAATTATAGTTTTAACTTATATTCAATGTAATATATAAGTTAGACTTGAGATGCATATTTATTTGTATTGTTTTACACATATTTGTAGTTTGTACTTTCGTATATATTAGGATTCTAAGTTCTGAATAAAAATAAAGTACACAAAATAGTAGTTAAGCTATATTATTTTGAAAATCTTAATAATGTGACAATGAATATCAAGGAGTAACAGTTAGTGTTGATATGCTATTTAAATAAGGGCTCTATTAAAAAATTACTCTATAAAAATAACTTACAAAAAGGCCCCAATTTTTATGGCCGCTTTAGGCCTCGAAACACGTTGAGCCGGCCCTGGATGAGACATACCCCTCCTCCTCACTGCTTAATTGACACAACTTCTTTTCTTTCTCTTTTTTACGGTTTACGTTCACTACTACCTGCACCCTTAAATGACTCGGTCAATCACTTGAGAAATTTTAGTGATTAAATAAAAGAGTAGGAAGATTACCAAAACAGAACATCTATCGGTAATTTACACTCCAACTTCAGTCATATTCAGAACTTTAAATTATATTACACACTTAGATGACTTAATGTCAAATTAGTAATGACATTGTAGTTCTAGTAATAAAATAAAAGAGTCGTAATAAAATAAAAATAGTAAGGAGATTAACTGAATATGACATGAGTGCTATTGGTAATTTACACTCCACCCTACATTTGACCCTCAATCTTCTCCTCAATCATCTCATGATCATTGAACTTTCTCATCATTTCGTAGTTTTTTTTTTTGAATTTCCATTTCCCTTCTTTTTAATATTGTAACAAATCAACAATCCAAAGTAAAACAACAGGAAAATCTTGACTTTTTTTTTTTTTTTTCTGAAGGTTGCATTGAGAGAGGTGAAGAAATGGTGCATTGAGAGATGTAAAGAAATGGAAAAACGATTAAAAAAAAATGTTTTGGGTGCGTGCACCTCAAATCATATTTAATTTGGTAGAACTTGAACAATATTTAAAAAACTCATGTAAAATGCAAGAGCCTATTTTTGTGGATATATTGCAAATGATCGACAGCTGAATATTCTTTGTTTATAGGTTATTTTACAATTTAATTAATGTCCTTGGTGTCTTTATTTTTCACCTTCATATTGAATATCGATCATCGATTCGAAACGTTCTATTTATTAATTTGGGTGACTTCTATCGACACGAATAAGTTTTTGGAGGTATACATTATCCATCGAAATTCTATCATTTTCCTTTAAAAATGGTTTTGGAGATACACATTTTGATGGGACCAATAAAGGTTAAATTCTCACTTTATTTTTTATTTCTTATTCAAATCACTCGACATCTTGAGAAGTAAACGTGTGGATGGTTGATCGACCATTTGATTAATCATTCAACGTACATCGAATGTTCAACTTTTGGTTCGTTTGTGGTCATAGAGTGAAGAGGCGTGAAGCAACATGTTACAGTCATGTCAGCAGAAGGGATTTCCCCTCTAACTCTCCAAGCCCAAAAAAACCATGGGATGATAGGACGTGATGAAGTAGACGTTTTGACGCTTTTTCTTTCTTTTAATATTTCTTTTAAAATAACAAAACAACTAAATTATAAAAGAAAATGTTTATATTAAATAAACAATAACATTACATAACATAAAAAATACTGAAAAATATATATAACACTAAAAGAACAATATATAGAAAAAAATTAGTACCAAACTTGGGGTTCCCTGATAGAAATATCTAAAATTTGGTTAAAATCACTTCTTTATTGGATATCCATTTAATCGCAATCACTTAAAAGTCAAGTAGGTCCCACTCTTATTTAAATAAAATAAAATAACCCCATTTCTTCTCCTCCTCCCCCTTCTTTCTCCTTGTGTTAACAACGACAACAAAAATGATGGTGGTGGGGTACAACGTCAGTTCAAATGATGGGGGTGGGCTGGCGATAGTTCAGACGATGGGACGGGTCGATGATGGTTTAGATGGGGTCGGTTGGTTATGGTTCAAACGATGGAGTGTAGAGTACGACGGCAGTGATATTGGTGCTTTGAAAATAATGGTGGTGATTGTTAAGATGATGGGGGTGATCGTTGAATGTTCGAACGACAGGGTGGTGGGGTACGACGACAGTTACTGGTTTAAATTAGAATCAGAAAAGGGGCCGGTCAAGGAGGGGTAGGGGTGGATTCGTTTCACCGACGCTTTACCTCCGACAACTCTGTTATCCGATCCCCTCTAAGTGCCACAGGCAGAGGAGGTTTGTTATGGTTTGTGATTCCGGCAGGTTTATAAAGTGTAATTGAGTGTTGGTGGCGATGATGGAGAAGCGTGAAGAGGTTGAATATCGATGGGAAGCCAATTGTGACACCAGTCAACGATCCAGGTCAACATCCGTACACATTTTACTTGATATTGTCATTTCATATGCATATTAGACATTTTTGCACACATTATACCACCCCCCGGTCTAGTAAAGCCAGAACTATTATAGAAATTCAATAGATCACCCGTTTACGAATATAACACCTGAAATATCCGAGAGAATTGGCGTTGAACAAACAAGCCAATCACACGCTCAACAGAGAGAACAGAGAGCAACCGGATACCCGATTATTATGTATGGACAAGACAACAATACATGTGACAATACTAAGTGGGAAACTGCATAATTCCACACAAATCCGAGTAATTCACAATATGTTTTATGAAAATAACACACACAAAGTCATGAAACATTACCCGAAGTACAAACATGTGTTAACATGAGGTAACACCATCCAACAACACATGTTTAACCTTAGTTAACATATGTACTTGTTGCATGGTTAATAATATTATCATAACTACACTTCTTATGGACACAGTATACCAAATCCATATACATTAACACTCATAGATCTATTCCTATAGATAACTTAGGATATCGATAACACCTCATGTACCTGCATATATGTGTGGTTTTTTAGGCTACATACATATATATTTTTAAATACACAACAATCTAAACAAGAGACTTAGTGCTAGAAACCTATGCACATATATATGTATAATCGGGCAACCCACATCGACAATCCCATATATACATACGCGTACATATACACACTTGAATGATAGAACATCTCCATATGCATGAACCTTTCCTAAATAACACTAACAAACAAACGAACTCTCTTCTCTTACATCGGCCGCCTACAAACACACAAACATGATCACAAAAACTTTGCCTATGACAACCATATTATCCTAGAACAACTTTATTATAATACATTTCCCATTGATGTATTAAAATTCAAGTTGTACATATATAATTGCTTAGAGTACAACACACAATGTACATGTTAACTACTTACACAATACTTACACATTTGTCCCATCAACTATACTCAATTTCTTTTATTTAAATAATAATTACACTTTTCACCCTTATTTTAACCAACTATCCCATGATTTTTAAATGTCCATAATTTTTTAACACATTAATATTTTCTTAATATTATTACACTGTATAAACGAGCATTTTTTTTTAATCTGAGTATAGTATTGCTATAGTTTTTTTTTAATTTAAAAAATGATATGTTGGGGTTAAGTAATAACAAGTCTATACTATCTATACTATATTGTAATAATTTTCCCAATGACCTCTTAGTATTTAAGTTTTAAAATTATAATCGCTTAGAGTACAACACACCATATGTCTTTTATACAATACTTACACATTTGTCCTTTCAACTTTACTCAAATTTTATTTATTTAAATAGTAATTACATTTTCGCACCCTTATTTTAACCAACTACCCCCACGATTTTTAAACGTCCATAATTTTTCATTCTTAATATTTTCTTAGTATTATTACACCGTATAAACAAGCATTGCAGTCTCTTTAATTTGAATATAGTATTGTTATAGTGTTTTCAATTAAAAAATATATGTTAGGGTTAAGTAATAACTGAAACGAAAACGACCTAAAATCAACCAACGTATCTGTCTTTTATAAACATTGAATTAACATTGTTTCACAATTTCAGGTTAGATTATGTATTTCCGGACAATCACCAATGTGTTTACAATTAGGGTTTGTCGTTATGTGTGTAACTTCTCAGTTCCTCATGATCACCCTAATTTTTTGCTTAGCGTTTCTCACAATTATTGTTATGTATATATTCATGTGCTTGCACTTCCTCTAACACATATGATTCGAATGTTTCGATTGTGGTTAATGCAGTTGAAGCTCCGCTAATGATTATGCAACACACCAAAACAAATATTTTGGTTAATTGATTATGGCTTAACGGAACCGTTATAAATATTGATACCTGCCGCAACGCGCGGGCAACCCACTAGTTTATAAAATAAACATATGTATACATTAATAATACACACACATAGGATGGTTAAACGAGTGTTGTGTTTAGGATAAAGGAATTTAGCAATATTGTCTTCATACGTAAACTTTTTATATCACCAGTCCACTATCAATAAATATATTATAATAAAATGGTTGTAAAATAAAATTATAGTTTTTTTTTTTTTTGTATAGATAAATATATGAATAAAATCATTATATGGACTAATAAGTATGTGAGTATAAAATAGCGTGTAATTGCCACACTTGATGGTAGTTGACATCTATTAAATTTATTCAACTTTCACCATAAACTCTTATCTATACATTTAGTCTAGAAAACAATAATCTCTATAAATTAATTATTCAAGAGGTAAGGTAGGATATTCATGGTATAGCTATAATAAAATATTTTTGAGAAATACAGTCAGTGTGGTAACCGGGTAATTGTGACGAATAAAGAGAGAAGAAACTTTCAGGTTACATAAGAGCTTATAAGTCTATCGAATAAAAAGAATCTTAGGCAACCATTGAGTAAGGTGAGTTTCTCTGAACTATTTTTAAAACATGATATGTTGCTCTATTTAATTGGTAATAATTCTAGAAAGACTATATTTAGTATCTGTGATATGTGGCAATGATTGATAAGATTATTGAGGGCTGAATGTATGTATCTGCTTTAAATAGTAGGACTTTGTATTCCTAGCCTGGTGAGCATGCGGGGTAGCCAGTAGGACTTTGCATGCATAGCCTGGTGAGCATGTGGTGTAGCCAGTAGGACTTTGTGTACATAAACTGGTTATGTGAACATACTATGCTTACTATGTTCTTATCTGTTTGCCATGAATATATCTGCTTGATGCTATAGTCGATAAACCTGTGATTTAGATACTGTTATGTTCATGAACTCATCAGCGTTATGCTAAGTCCCAAACACTTTCGGGCACACATCCTAGGTGCCTATTGTATGCAGGATTGTTGATAAGAGGACTAGTAGGCATCTGAAATGGCTCATAAAAGGACTGGTAGGCATCTGAAACGACTACCAAAGACTGAAAAAAGACTGCCATTTAGACAAAGAAAGATTGATGTAACAGATTGAGTCTTTGTACTAGACTTGGCTTTTGATTTAAAATAAGATAAAGACTTCCGTTGTGTAGAAATTTGTATATTGATGATCCAAAACTTGACACCCTGTGGGATCCAGTTTTGTTTGTGGGCCCATTATGACAGGCACACAAGCAGGACCCTGGATGCGGGTGTTACAACAAACGAACACAGACAACAAATCTCGTTCGGTAAGTGTTCGTGAACTATTCTTAAACACATAATTTCCTTAACAAACGAACACGAACAAGGCCTTGTTCGTGTTCGTTCGGTTCGTTTGCAGCCCTATACATACATACATACGTACGCACGTACGTATGTATGGTATCTGATACTTTCTAGTGTCCGTCTAGATATCTCACATTTCCAATAACTAACTTACTCATTACTTACACGTTTGATGTCACACCCTCAAATTCCACTTGTGGGGTTTTACCGCGAGGCGCGTGATACACTAGGATCCAAGTCAACTGTCACAATAAACGACAATTATATGAATAAAAATGCGTAAGAAAAAACCATTGTATTTTCAAAAGACCATCAAGTATAGCGGAAGCAAAATATGATTACAATCCAAACCACTAAGTATATAT
The DNA here is from genome assembly GCA_030844895.1 of Ambrosia x helenae. Taxonomy (NCBI): domain Eukaryota; kingdom Viridiplantae; phylum Streptophyta; class Magnoliopsida; order Asterales; family Asteraceae; genus Ambrosia; species Ambrosia x helenae. The sequence goes on along the minus strand of JAUTDX010001841.1, from coordinate 11,850 downwards.
AAACTGAAAAAGTTATAAAACACACATATGACAACTGGACGCCGTGCGACTCCGTGCACCTATCCAAATGCTGCTACCTTAGCGACCTAAGAAAACATGCTAAAGATGTCAGCACATAATGCTGGTAAGTTCACAGGTTTTTATGATAAACGTTTTACAAGTTTTGAAAGATCATTCACGTTACTCTTATGTTATAAGAATGCTAGCTAGGCGTATGAAAGATACTACTACGATTTGGAAACCATTACTGACTTGATGTTACATGAATCTGCCCACTGAATTACCGTCCCACGGACCGAGACAATATATGCACCCGTCCAGCTCCCAGCTGACCCGAGTGGGGTTCGTCAGTCCCAATAGATCTATCTACATGTGACGCCCACGCCCAGATAAGGATGCACCATACACAATTGATATCGACTTACAAGAGAAACACTTATTACATTAACATAAACTGCAAGGTACAAGACTTGGAAACTTAAAAGTACAAACTTCAACAACTATTCTTAACCGGAGACATATATCATCAAAACACACGAACTAGCATATCCTATTCCATTGGTCCTACAGCTTCCTGATAAACAGCAGGTACAAGCACTAGTCTTCACTACCTGTGACACATGCTTAAAAAGGACGTCAGACAATGCTGGTGAGTTCATGAATATACACAAGTTGTAAAACACATCATTTAATCATTCATGACTTGTACCCGCCCATGTCATTATAACCTTTACGCCACGCTGGCACCCACGCATGGGCCCCCGTGACGGTGTCACCCCTGTGACTTCCAACATCATACAGTTAATGCCCATTACACACAGGTGTAATACCGACAAATCCTGCCGTAGCAGCACGTATAAGGGACCACAAATATCATGTGTATGTGTGATTAGATTATAAACATGCGTACAACAGTCATGAGTGCAATATTAACAATTACCAGTTTGGACAAGCATGCTCACATTTGAAAACATTCATAGAACTCACCTGTTTAATGGTTGCTTAACACTTGCTAATCTGATCAGGTACTATCTCAGGGTCCTGATACAGTTATATAATCCTGGGTTAGGTAATGGTACGGCTAACTAGTTATTATTAAGGTTGGATATTGATTAACACTGCCTTGTTTAAGCATGAGTGATCAGTCCATGCCTAACTAAGGCCATGCTAACTAATACCTACCCCTAATAATAACCCTAAACAATATGCTAATACTTAACATATATAATTAATGACTTAAAGATTAGAAAACTAAAAACCATGTTTCTAAAACATACCTTACGTACATAATTATTTGTAGAGGGAGCACTTAAAGAATATGAAGTTATAAGATAGAAGTTAGTTCATATTTATATAACCTTCAACAGGCTCTTATGTCGGCAAAGGTTTGAAAAAAAACAAGAAGATATGTATTAGGTATCACACCACGTATGGATACATACCTCATGGTATAAGGATTAGTGTTGGCTTTGGTGTCTCTACACGTATACAAACACACCTCTGTAGGTTCATGGGATTTTTGTATTTAGTTTTATTATTATTATAATTCAGCTGCTTTACTCGTTTTTTTTTGTATAACTTTTAAACTCTAATGTTTTACCAACTTTCGAATATACTATGAAAATGAGCTAATTTTTATCTACGCTGTGACCTAAGTTTTATTAAGATAGAGTAGGGTCAAATATAATATATTTTATTAATCTACTAAACGGTCTCTTATAGTACTATTGGCTCGACTAGAATCTTATATATATCAAATAATCATACTATTCATGCCTAGATCATATAATACACACGACATAAATTTTCATAAACATTTCTATTTTATTTGAACACAAAATGGGCGTTACAACTCTCCCCACCTTATAGAAATTTCGTCCGCGAAATTTAGGTGAAGTGGTATGGGTATTTTTGTTTCATCTCATCCTTTTTTTTTCCATGTTTCTTCAGGTCCTCTCCTTGCATCCCACTTGACTCGCACTAGCGGAAACTCTCTATTTCTTAATTTCTTTACACGTCGATCTACAATTTGGATGGGGCGTTCCGTGAAGTTTAACTTGTCATTGATCTGGACCTCTTGCCAAGGCATCTTTAGTGACTTGTCTGCCATGCATTTTCTTAGGTTGGACACGTGAAACGTGTCATGTATTCCTTGTAACTCTTCTGGCAGTTTCAATTTATATGCTACTAGGCTAATTCTTTCGATTATCTCAAATGGTCAAATATACCGTGGATCCAATTTCCTTTCTTCCCAAAACGAACGATACATTTCCAAGGCGAGAGGTTAAGTAACCCCATGTCGCCCACTTAGAATTCTAAGGGTGTCCTTCATATGTCCTCTCACTCATTCTCAAATTCATATGATCTTGTTTGTAGCTATCTTAATAATCTCCGCACCTACTAAAGGATAGCTATCGATCTCTAATTAACAAACGGGTAGTCGAAATCTTAAAATACAATGCCACAATATGCGCGACCTCGATACTCTAACGATGACCATGGTTATACGCAAATTCTATCAAGGGTAAATGTTCATTCCACTACCACCGAAGTCAAACGTATGCCCTAAGCATGTCTTACAGGGTCTAAATTGTCCTTTCACTTTATCCTTCAATATATTGATGCTATGTCATACTTAAATTTACCTAAGGTTCCCAATTCATTTCGGAAGTCTTGCCCGAATATTGATGTAAACGGCTACCTCTATCTACTATGATGGATATAGGTACTACATGACGGGTGACAATTTCCTTGCTATAATCTTTGTATATTTTCCATCTTATAATCGTCCTGCATTGAGAAGAAGTGAGCGGTCTTAATTCATCCATCTAATATAACCCAAATGGAATTATGCCCAAACTTAGTTCCTGGAGGTTTAGTAATGAAATCCTATATCATCTTTCGCATATCCATTCTGGGATATCGGGTGATACTAAATATCATGAAGGCTTTTGATGTTTTATTTAACTCGTAAGCAAGTCAGGTATTTGTATATACATTTACTGATGGAGCATACTTAAATCTATGTGATTCTTATCTCAATTTGTACCTTAGTCATCTCCAATAGATATTCATATCCTATTGTGTAATCTTAATATTACATTTTATCCCGTAACAACTTAAGAATGGTATCAATATGTCTATGTTTCCTCTCTTGGAATAGATGATAGTATAATATCTATGAAGGTGATTACTAAGTGAATGGGGTATGGTTCACAAGCTTGGTTTATAAGGTTCATAAAGGAGTCTAGTGCATTAGTGAGGCCAAAAGGCATCACTGGAAACTTGTAATGACCATACCGTGTCCTAAAGGCAGTCTTCCTATCTCACTTTTACTGATGGTATCTAGACCTTAAGTCTATCTTTGACTTAGAGAAGTAACTTGCACCTTGTGACTAATCCAACATATCATCAATCCTTGGGAGTGGGTATTGATTCTTAATTGTGATCTTGTTTAGATCTCTATAATTAATCCACATTCTAATTGAACCATCCTTCCTTTTAACAATGAGAAGAGACGCTCTCCATGGCATCGTGCTAGGATGTATAAATCCTTTATCCAATACTTACTAGAGTTGGTTTCTCAAATCTTTCATCTCAGTCGGGGCAAGACGGTACGGGGCTTTAGCAATAGGGTTGCTCCTGGAATCAAGTCAATTCTAAATTCAGTTTGCCTATCACGTGGTAGTCTAGGAAGATCTTTACGGAATACTTCAGGAAATTTGGATACTACTGGTATCTCTTCAAGCTTCTTTTCTTCCTTAGTTTCCAAGGCAAACACTAGATAAGCCAGATGGTCCTTCTGAATGCACCTAGATGCTTTTATAGTAGTGACAAAACTTATGGATTTACTATGTTTTTTTTTTCCATGAGTTATCAAATATTTCCCACTAAGGTCTTTAATTCGAATATGCTTCTTATCACACAATATCTGAGCCTGAAACTTACCTAACCAATCCATTCCTATTACTACATCGAATTCTCCAAGTTTCATTGGTAGCAAGTCTATGGGTACCGAGGTATTACTTACCAGGATAATGCAATCCTTAATAAATTCCAATTTCTTCTTCCATTCTATCTGCTAGCTCTATTATAAAAGGTTTATCTAACTTACACAGAGTCTGATTAATCAAAACTCTAAATTGCTCATGTATAAAACTTCTATCTGCACTAGTATCAGCATATAAGATTTTAGACGGAATGTACCCATTATCCTGTCCAGGTTCCTACGAACTCTTCAAATGGTATGGAAAAGCTCTCTCTCTTGCACTATTAAGTCATTCCTTCTATTGTTTCTTAGGTCATTCATTATCAAATTGCCATGTCTCTCTCTACATTCAAAACACCTATAGGGTTTTCCATAGTCACGATGGGTGTGTCCACGGTCGTATAATTTCCACTTAGTAACTCGTGACATGGGTTGAAATGTTCTTTTCTAAATATCAGACACTAAGATGGGGTCCACATTATCTCCTAACATATCACAAATGAATTTCCTATTCTTCTGATGATTGTCCCAATTTATCTTAGAGGCATGATCTCGAGTTTTCCATTGCTAGATCGGTGGCAATGGTTGTCCGACGTCTACCGTCTTAGAATATGGAGTTGGTTTGATTGCCTTAATGGACATGCGGTATTTTATAGGTACTCCCTAAATAAATATGATAACATGATTCAATTGTAAGGAACTAGTTGAGGCTTCATGGTGATAAAATTCATGGAATTTCTTATTCCCAAGCTCAAGAAACATAACTTTATTTTCACTTCTGTCTATTTCCTTGGAGGACATAAGCATCAAGTAAACAATTCTAAGAATACTTTCCAAGTTTAAACTATCTGACAAATCGTTGCCTCAGGTTTGTTTCTGTATCCTCCACCAATAATGCCCCAACTTTGAATGTATGAACAACAAACATAACTCTGTCCAAATCGAGGCAATTTGCTTATTTCCAAAGTAGTTTCTACTTTACTTAACTATACATGAGATCTAATGGCACCTTTCTTCCTATCAAAAGTACAAGGGTTACAAGAAATGAAGGTCGTGATTACAATCTGAAGATTTTCGTTTTTCTAGGTTTCCGATAAAATACTACTTCAAGTAATATACATAGTGCAACACGTTCTCAAATATAGCACATAGCTAAACAAGTTCATTATTCTTGCTGAGGGATCCTGTTTATGACTTCTACATTTAATAATGTCCAGTTCTCAGCTTTTACCTCAGCTAACCCTGATGGATCTTGTCCTCTAAGTCTTAATCAATAATCCTACTATCTCACGAGGAGTACTAAACTTATAGAATCACTAGGGTTTATATACTACAATTGTCACTTATCTTTATTTCCAAAAAACTCTACATCCTTAGTAGGTTCATATTCAAACTCAATGGTCACTCCTATATACAAAATTTACTATAAAGCGCCTACATATACAGTCAGGTCTTTTACTTTCTATGTATCCTTATCTGTAATAGCTTACTTATGAAAGACCTAATCTTACAGGTTAAAGCCTAGATATCCCTACTGAATATCTAATTCGCTAAAACCTTTGGCTCTGATACCAACTGTGACGCCCACACCCAGATAAGGATGCACCATACACAATTGATATCGACTTACAAGAGAAACACTTATTACATTAACATAAACTGCAAGGTACAAGACTTGGAAACTTAAAAGTACAAACTTCAACAACTATTCTTAACCGGAGACATATATCATCAAAACACACGAACTAGCATATCCTATTCCATTGGTCCTACAGCTTCCTGATAAACAGCAGGTACAAGCACTAGTCTTCACTACCTGTGACACATGCTTAAAAAGGACGTCAGACAATGCTGGTGAGTTCATGAATATACACAAGTTGTAAAACACATCATTTAATCATTCATGACTTGTACCCGCCCATGTCATTATAACCTTTACGCCACGCTGGCACCCACGCATGGGCCCCCGTGACGGTGTCACCCCTGTGACTTCCAACATCATACAGTTAATGCCCATTACACACAGGTGTAATACCGACAAATCCTGCCGTAGCAGCACGTATAAGGGACCACAAATATCATGTGTATGTGTGATTAGATTATAAACATGCGTACAACAGTCATGAGTGCAATATTAACAATTACCAGTTTGGACAAGCATGCTCACATTTGAAAACATTCATAGAACTCACCTGTTTAATGGTTGCTTAACACTTGCTAATCTGATCAGGTACTATCTCAGGGTCCTGATACAGTTATATAATCCTGGGTTAGGTAATGGTACGGCTAACTAGTTATTATTAAGGTTGGATATTGATTAACACTGTCTTGTTTAAGCATGAGTGATCAGTCCATGCCTAACTAAGGCCATGCTAACTAATACCTACCCCTAATAATAACCCTAAACAATATGCTAATACTTAACATATATAATTAATGACTTAAAGATTAGAAAACTAAAAACCATGTTTCTAAAACATACCTTACGTACATAATTATTTGTAGAGGGAGCACTTAAAGAATATGAAGTTATAAGATAGAAGTTAGTTCATATTTATATAACCTTCAACAGGCTCTTATGTCGGCAAAGGTTTGAAAAAAAACAAGAAGATATGTATTAGGTATCACACCACGTATGGATACATACCTCATGGTATAAGGATTAGTGTTGGCTTTGGTGTCTCTACACGTATACAAACACACCTCTGTAGGTTCATGGGATTTTTGTATTTAGTTTTATTATTATTATAATTCAGCTGCTTTACTCGTTTTTTTTTTTGTATAACTTTTAAACTCTAATGTTTTACCAACTTTCGAATATACTATGAAGATGAGCTAATTTTTATCTACGCTGTGACCTAAGTTTTATTAAGATAGAGTAGGGTCAAATATAATATATTTTATTAATCTACTAAACGGTCTCTTATAGTACTATTGGCTCGACTAGAATCTTATATATATCAAATAATCATACTATTCATGCCTAGATCATATAATACACACGACATAAATTTTCATAAACATTTCTATTTTATTTGAACACAAAATGGGGCGTTACACTACATTTCTCCCGTTATCCCCGCATATTCATGGTATTCACCGGGACTTAAAAGAATCGCATAGTAAAATAAAAGATAACACTAGTGTAACATGATCCTTAAGAAATCCAAGTATGAAGCATGTTTCTCCCCCAAAAAACGAAAAACACTTAAAGTGGGGCCGTGAAACTCACCTTAGGCTGCGTCTTCTTATAATAAAATGATCAAAAATGGATTGATAGCCCCTAATACCGACGACCTATCATAATGTGTGTATAAGATACTAGACAAATAACCCATGGGTTAACTAGTCCCCGATTGTCCAGATCATGACTACGTATGTTTGAAAATGTGTTTGAACGTTGACCCGACACTTCGGATAGACCCGACATCCCGTTGGTGACCCGCTACACTAGTTGATCAAGTACATATAGTTTTACACACAAGAATCACACATTAAACACTTAGTTTGTACCTAAAATCACATTTCTGCAGTCGTAAGATCGAACCAGAAGATTTCCAGGTTGGTTCGACCCTATGGTCTGCAGAATTGCTTTAACGCACCAAATCCCATCAAAACAGTCCGAAAACATCACCAATCCCAACAGTTGATATTATCTAATCTATCCCATACAACCCTACCATTTATGCCATGAAATCCGTCCATTTCAAGCAGAGATCACAACTTACCCAAAATAGCAAATTATGGAAATGTCACATCAATGCATGTAATCTTTACACAAAATGGAAACTATCAAAATAACTTCATATGCAGGTCATTATTCACAAATTAGATGTGCAAAATAAATCCCCAATCCTATTATCATCAAAACCTAACAAAACAAAACCCTAGATCTAACATAAAACCCTCAAAATGGGTGAAAATCCATCAATTATCAATACACCTTATAATAACCATTACATCATCATCTAAAACAGTCCTAGATCATTAATATATCATCTATTCATCATTCAAACATCACATAACACATAATGATTCATTTAACATCATTAACATACGGATTTTTGTATGAAAACTCATTATTAATGAATAGATTTAGTTTAGAAAGATGTTAGAAATGTTTTTATCTATCTCCCAGCTGACCCGAGTGGGGTTCGTCAGTCCCAATAGATCTATCCACATTTCCCCCGTTATGCATCCTCGCATATTCATGGTATTCCCCGGGACTTAAAAGAATCACATAGTAAAATAAAACATAACACTAGTGTAACATGATCCTTAAGAAATCCAAGTATGAAGCATGTTTCTTCCAAAAAACGAAAAACACTTAAAATGGGGACGTGAAACTCACCTTAGGTTGCATCTTCTTATAATAGTATGACCAACAATGGATTGATAGCCCCTAATACCGACGACCTATCATAAAGTGTGTATAAGATGCTAAACTAATAACCCGTAGGTTAACTAGTCCCCGATCGTCCAAATCATGACTACGTATTTTTTTAAATGTGTTTGAACGTTGACCCGACACTCCGGACAGACCCGACATCCTGTTGGTGAACCGTTACACTAGTTGATCAAATACATACGTCTACAAGTGTACGGATACGTCTACAAAACATTGCGTCTAAACTCTAGCCTTCACATTTGAGATTGGCTCTAAGGAAAAGGGGGTAGAAGGATTGCGTCTAAAGAACGGACTCAAGTTAAATTAAAGCGTCTAAAAAGGTTGTACCTTGCGTCTAAAGAACAACCTCGAGTCTAAAGTATAGACGCTGGGGACCTTAAATTTCTTCGCGTCTAAAGAATTTTGCGTCTAAATAACAGCCTCGCGTCTAAAGTTTAGACGCATGGACCTTAAAAATTAAAGTGTCTAAAGGTTTTACACGTGTAATCATCTGATTGGTAGACGCAAAGAGTGTCTCGTCCCTAATGTTTAGACGCATCAGATGTTTGTTTTGGCAAATTAGTTTGTTCAAATGTTTATATTGGCAATTATCCTTTTAAAAATTTGCAGAAAAATGAATGGATGTTAATGATTTTCAGGGCTCTCAATATAATATTGAATATGAAAACTAATGGCCACTAGATGCATTCTCTTTTAGAACCAACAATATGTTAAAGAATTGTGTAAACTGCATAATGCACTTGTGAGGATAATTTTCGCATTTCTCTCTCACTACTATCTATGTTACCTTATTAAGGAGGAGACATGGGTAGGAAAGTAATTTTACACCCATTTTAAGATGGGATATCAAGAGACTCATGCTTTAATATAGGTATGTCATGTAAAAGTTTCCCATAATACCCCTTATTGCAATATGCACTTGTACTATAACTATAAGTATATAACCTAAAAATCAATGTTACTCATATCCTTTGCAGAACATCTTCTCACACCATCATCAGCATCATCAATTCATCAACTTCTGTTGAAACTGTTACATGAATTCATCAATACAGATTTACGTTTCAAAAACCCTAAATTCAATGGTGCCTATTCATAAATTGCGGTTACTCTGCCTTGATCCAGTTGTTGGGTTTACCTCTGATCTCGTTCCGCATCAACTATCAACCGGTCGTTTGTTTTTCTTTACACCCAAGGTACTGATTTCAATTTTTATTTCACAAGCATCTTGTCTCTTTGGTTGGATATTGTATGACTGGAACCCAAAGATTGCTTGTTTATGAGTTTGTTCCGAATAACACATTGGAGTACCATTTACATGGTAAGTTTCTCATTTTCAGAACAATGAATTAGCGGTATGGGATGTTTCTGTATATTCTTATATTATCTTCCCTCCAAAATTTTAGGAAAGAATCGCCCTGTTATGGAATTCCCAACAAGATTGCGAATTGCGCTAGGAGTTCGAAAGAACTAGCTTATCTCAAAGAGAGGACTGTAACTTCATTTATTTATTTGCAGGCCACTTTTTTGGTATTTAACATTAAGTTTTTTGGTTTTAGGTGATATTGGATGTTAATGTAAGAACTTCATCTCGACCCGCAACCAACAACTGGCGGTTTGTTTTGGTTGACACCCAAGGTACACTCTGTTCAGTATTATGAAACAGATTATATTTTTTTTTATATTAAGGCCTCATAAAATCCAAGAGACGGGGAGGCCATCGCCAAGTTACAATTCCTCTTTGAATTTAATTACAATATTAATTTGTTAATTGTCATATTCACTTACATAAATATTTTAGAAATTTTGTTCTTTGTAGGCATCTAGAGAAAGCATAGAGAAACAGTTGAGAGTATGAAAATCATAGGCTGATTTAGCTACATCTAAAAGTAGCTTAGTTTTTTATACTCCCTTCGTCCCAATTTAAATGTCCTACTTTCCTTTTTTGTTTGTCCCAAATTAAATGTCCCTTTCCAAAAATAGAAATGTAATTTCCAGTTTTGCCCATAAAAGACAAAACATAATCACCACTTTTAAGGATATTATTGTCATTTTACCACATACAAACAAAATATTTCTTAAAATGTGTGTTTTTTTAAACTAGGACATTTAAATTGGGACAGAGGGAGTATTTTTTTTCAGTTTTTTTTATTATTTTACCGTTATTAATGGACTTCATGTTAATGCTTCATCACAATATTGGTATATGGGGTAAAATTTATTCATTGAGCTTAACTTGGTTTTCTGTATAGGCTATCATATCTAACTTTATTTTTTTCCAGGGCTATGGTAGAGCCTATTTCTCAGTAACCTTTGCTCATACTTGCATCAGTGACGGAAATGCTATGGTTTCATGGGCAGCCCTTCCTATATTATTGAGGTTTTTCCCCTTATTTCCATATATTATTGTTGATATATGGATATAATTATTGCTTTTGTTGGAGACTTATTCTTTCAAGATCTTGAGTTTGTACAACTTCATCCAACTGGTATATATGGTGTTGAGTACCTCAATACTGAAAGTTAGCGTACCATTTGCTACCAATGTTAATAAAAGAAATGTTGTTGAAGCATATTATAAACAAGTTTATCTTATGCCTTGTGTTGTGGTGAAGGTGGTATTTTATGGTACAGTGAAGGTGAAAGATTTATGGAATGCTATGCCTTACAACAAAGAATCCTGCATCAAGAGATGTTTCAACTTTCAAGATATATAACCAAGGATGTCCATTAAGATCGTGGTGTAGGTTTTTTTAATAACTAACTTTCATCTTAGCTGCCAAAAGTAGTTATTCATTTGCTCATGTTAGTCTTAATATAGATTATAGAACAAATGGGAGCTATCTTAGTTGTTTCCTTTTCTGGTTGATGCTATTTGTTATGTTTTAACCAGTATCCATAAAAAGGCTCATGAACTCTCTTCAAGTCGATGCTTGTAGCACTTTGCGATGCATATTATCAACTCGAGATAACTTAAATATTTGTTCATTTTTATGAGCTCGCTGAATTTTATTTGCTAATCTTTTGAGTCTGCCTCATATGAATTTTGAAACTGATTATGTGATGCCAGATACTTACTGAGCTGTAATAAAACGGATTGTGAAGGAAATAGTGTTTAGATATGCATATGTTGTTTCAAGTTTTCATAATAAGATAATTAAACATTTGCGCGTTAGGCTAATTATTATTTTATCCACATTCTTTTACTACGAAGCGTAGAGATGCTCCCTAACATAAATCATTCTGATGGAGATTGCCCTATGTGTTCATCCCCTTTGCTTGAAGAGGGTGCCCTCGTGTTTATCTACTTCCCTTGGAAGAGGGTGCATTGGAATAATGGTAATGTCATGTTTGCATTTCTTCCAATATTGGTAATTACCATTGTGTCTTGTGAACCAGTAATAACAATGTTCTTGAGCTTAGATGGTTGATAATGAAGTTTACTTTTTTTTTA
>JAUTDX010001840.1:0-63902 GCA_030844895.1 Ambrosia x helenae | reverse complement strand
TAGTGTCTGGATTCTTAAAGAATGATGGTAGGAAAGTTACTTGTGTGAATGTGTATTGCCCTCAACGTATTAATGATAAAAGGCAGGTTTGGGATAAGATTAAAGCGGTTGTTTCGGATGAAGACGGCTCCGGATAGTGGGGGGAGATTTCAATAGGGTCAGAGATAGTGTGGAGCGTCGCAATTCGTACTTCAATGCAGTTGAGACAGTGAATTTAATGACTTTGTAGAGGACGCGGGTTTGCATGAGTTTTCTTTGAAAGGCCGTAAATTTACGTATCTAGTGGGGGGATAAAATGAGCAGGATTGATCATATTTTTGTGGATTGGTCCAATGAGTGGCCAAACGCAGAATATCGAGTTCTTAATCGGCAGGGTTCGGACCACTTTCCTTTACAGTTAAAAGTCGTTTCAAGGAATTTCGGTGCCAAACCATTCAAGTTTTTTAACTCGTGGCTCCAACGGAAGGATCGATGATCTTGTTAAAAAATACGTTGAGTAATGTGGAGGTGTCTGGGGATCCGGATCTCAAGCTCTTGAAGAAATTCAAAGTTTTGCGAGCCAAAATCAATGTTTGGAAGGATGATGTCAAACGCAAAGAGCTGGAGGAGTATGATTGTTTGCATGCTGAGATTAATGAGTTGGAAAGGGTGTTAGAGGAAAGAGATTTAAAATGAAGATGAGACTTTGGATTCTCCAGGAAGCTAGCGCGAGACTCAAGCAGTTAGATTACCTCAAGATGAAGGATGTGAAACAAAGATCTAGAGTATTATGGGCGAAGGAGGGTGACAAGAACTCCAAGTTCTTTCATGGGTCGATTAATGCTAGGCGAGTCTCTAACAACATCATGGGGTTATCGGTGCACGGCGAGTGGGTGACTAATCCAAAGGAGATCAAAAAAGAAGTGCTTCGGTTTTTAGTAGTCGTTTTGTTGAAGACATGCCGGATAGGCCGAAGTTGACATGTTTTGGCTTAAAGAATTAGTACGGATCAGGCGGCTTGTTTGATATCCCCGTTTGTGGAAAAAGAAATCAAAGAGGCGGTGTTTAATTGTGGTAGCGATAAAGCCCCGGGCCCGGACGGTTTTTAACTTCAGATTTATAAAGAGGTATTGGAGTTATTTTCGGCTGATTTTTGTTGACATCTTGCGCCAGTTTGCAGTTACGGGTAAGATAAATCGTGGAGTTGCGTCTTCTTTATTACTCTGGTCCCTAAAGTTAAGGTCCCGGTAAGTTTTAGGAGAATATCGGCCCATAAACTTGATTGGAGTGGTTAGTAAAGTTATATCTAAGGTGTTGCCAACAGATTAAAGGCGGTGATGGATAGTATAATTAACGAGACACAATCTGCTTTTGTGGCGGGTAGGTATATCCTTGACAGTCCGTTGGTGATTAGTGAGGTTTTAACATGGGCGAAAAGGAGCGGAAAGAAGATGTTTATGTTTAAATTGACTTCGAAAAGGCTTACGATAATGTTAACTGGGCCTTTTTGATATCAGTTATGAGGCAAATGAATTTCCCGGATGAGTGGTGTTTGTGGGTCGAAGGTGTGTTAAAGTCGGCTCGGTCTTCAGTTTTGGTTAATGGTTCGCCGACGTTCGAGTTCGATTGTGGAAGGGTATTCAGCAAGGTGATCCTGTGTCGCCTTTTTTATTTATTATGTTATGTAAGCTCTCTCCGGTATTATCAACAAAGCGTGTAGTATTGGTACTTTTCATGGAGTTGGCTTACCTAGGGATGGTCCGATGTTATCTCATTTACTATACGCTGATGATGCGATGGTGATGGGGGATTGGTCAGAAAAGCAATTTTGTATGTCTGAGACGTATGCTTCGTATTTTTCACATGTGTTCGGGCCTCAAAATTAATATTCATAAATCTACTTTATTTGGGGTGGGAGTCGATAGTGAAGAGGTGGGGGTAATGGCTCGTGGTTTGGGGTGCCGCTCGGGTGAAATGCCGTTTACTTACCTGGGGATACAGGTAGGGGGCCAACATGTCTAGGATAAATAATTGGGAGCTAGTGACAAAGGTGTTCAAGTCCAGATTGTCAAAGTGGAAATCGAACACTCTCTCGATTGGAGGCAGGTTAACTCTCATTAAATCTGTTTTACAAAGCTTACCATCGTACTACTTTTCTCTTTTTCAAAGCCCTGGTGGGCGTTGTGAATACCTTGGAAGTTTGATAAGGAAGTTTTTGTGGGGTGGTAATGATAATGTGAAGAAAGTGCATTGGGTGGGTTGGGAAATAGTCACTAAACCTATTAAACAAGGTGGTCTAGGTATACGCAAATTAGAAGATTGCAATAATGCGTTTTTGGTTAAGTGGCTTTGGAGATTTCGACAAGAAGGGGACGCCCTTTGGATAAGGGTGGTTGACGCCATACATGGGTCTAATAGGAAATGGGACGTGTATCCTAAGAGTTCGATGTTTAATGGTACATGGACTAAATTGATTAATAGTGGGATTCGGCTAAAGGTGGCGGAAGTGAACAATGTTAGCATGATTCGAGGTCGTCTTGGGAATGGGAGGAACATAAGGTTTTGGATTGATCCTTGGGTGACTAGCAGCCCCTTAAAAGTTTGTATCCTGATTTATTTCGTTTAGAGATCGATAAGGGGTGTATGGTTTGGGATCGTCTAAATGGTAACCAATGGGATTGGAGAAGGCCTCCGTCTACAATTCTGGAAGTCCAACAGCTTCAGGATTGTACGCAAGTGATCTAGGGTTAGGTTATAGGTGATGCGAATGACAGTTGGTTTTGGGCTTCTAGTGCAGCCGATGGTTTTTCGGTCAAGGAGGTAAAAAATGGATAGAAAGTGGGTTGTCTAGTCCTAGTATCTTGACATTTAGTTGGTGCAAATGGGTGCCGATTAAATGTAACATTTTCATGTGGCGTATGTTGATGGACCGTATTCCTACTAAGCAGGCATTAACTCGAAGGAATATAAACTGTGGGGATGGTATGTGCAGCTTTTGCGAGGAGCATGAGGAGAGTGTGGATCACATCTTCACGGCATGTATTGTGGCGAGTGGTGTTTGGAACGGTATTGCTAGGTGGGTTAAACATCATCCTTTCTATTTTTTTTCGGTGGCCGATATAGTGCAGGAGTTTTCTAGCCCTTCTTGGTCGCCGATCAAGAGGATGAAGATGTATGGTATTATGATTATCACTTGCTGGCGTATATGGAAGGCGAGGAACGAAAAAATATTCAAGAATGAAAGGCCGAACGTGGTTGAGATTATTGCGGACATAAAAGCTTTGAGTTTTCTCTGGTTTTCTAATCGTTGTAAACAGGTTACGTAGGTTAGAAGGATTGGCAGTCTTTTAATTTTGATGTGATGTAACTTTGGTTTGGGAGTCTCCGTCTTGGAGATTTCCCGTCGTTTGTTGTTTGTTAATGAAATCCGCCTTTCAAAAAAAACTGTGTTAAAAATTAAGTCAAGTAATGTGCAAGACACATGAGGGCAAATTAGACATTTTACACTATATACTTAAATAAATACAAATAGAAAGTAACAAAAAAGTTTAATAACCTTTTCTAAAATAAATATACATACCCGCTTCAAATACAATGTTTGCTTTTTTCCAGCAACCAGCCTATTGGCACTACCACCGCATGTCTCTCTTTAAACTCGAAACACCACCACCGCATCTGTATCCCATATCCACACCATTGTCGGTAGCCATCTTTGACTAACATTGATTTGTGTCCAAGCAGCCCTAGATGCTTAAACCAAGCATGAGCAGTTGAACCACCCGAACACCACTCAACCACCAATCGTCGCTTTAGATCTTTACCACAACCCCCAGTTATTGAAAACCCCATGTTTTCCACAACCACCGTTATCACATCACCATCACCATCACCATCACCAATCACACACCCTCTTGCTACATCAGTGATGGTTGATTGAAGATAGGATTCAACACAAGAATTAGGTTTTCAGCATGAAATTGAACTCCTTAATCTGACGCAATTTAAATATGGACGAAGCCAAATTAAATAAGTTAAATAACCAAATCGATAAACCAAACTCTCCACACAAAGAATTCAAACCCAAAAACCAAATCAAATCTTAAATGATCTAAAACATGACATGAAATATTTTATTTATGAACATAAATTCCATCATTCTGAAGTTCTATTTTTATCTTTTTTTTTAGGAATATTGGATTTAAAAACTCCCAACTTTCAGAGTTTGGGCGGCAATACTCCCAACTACAAAAATGTTTATCAGCACTCCCAACTTTTAAAGTATTTTCCACTGGCACTCCCAAACTAACCCAGTTAGTTTTTTCAGTTAGTTTGCTTGACGTGGCATGCTGACAATGGCCATTATTGCTGGCGTGGCATGCTGACGTGACCTTTATTACTGACGTGGCATGTTGTGGAAGATGATGTGTCATCCATGTCAGCATGCCACGTCAGCAATAAGGGCCACGTCAGCATGCCACATCAGCAAACTAACTGAACAAACTAACTGGGTTAGTTTGGGAGTGTCAGTGGAAAATACCTTAAAAGTTGGGAGTGCTGATAAACATTTTCGTAGTTGGGAATATTGCCGGCCAAACTCTGAAAGTTGGGTGTATTTAAATCCAATATTCCTTTTTTTTAATCATATGTTAGTAGAAGATCAAACTTATTCTAAACTAAATGTTTCGTTATAAATTAATTTCTTACCAAAAATTTTAAAGTTATCAAATATGTTTTAGCTCATATTTAGTTTTGTCATGAATGCTTATTATCACTTTTCGTTACAATAACATAAATGACATATTTTCAATGTTTTAAAAACAAGTTTTTAAATCATATCGGATTATGGTTCAACCGGTTGAATAGTGTTGTATTGAACGGTTTAACCAGGTTGATTAGTTAACTCTATAATTCCTTTAATTACATCAACTTAGAAAATAGTACAATTATGAATAATTACGTATTAAAAGATAATCCGAAAGTCAACCCATAATAAAAACAATAATCCAAAAGCTACATAATACATCAGGTATTCATGTTAACTCACTACGAACTATATACACACGTAACACCCATCATTTACTGTCAAGAACAACAAAGATTCAGAGAAAACAAAAATTGAAATGACCCATCAATCATAAATTGGAGTCTGGAGCAAAATTAGAGTGGTGAACTACTAACAAACGATGAAGATGGAAACCTGAAACCAAATTGGTGGATGAAGATGGAAGTCTGGAATGGACGATGGAGTGATGAAAGTCTGGAACAAGTCAAGAATGATGGAATGATGGAGTGATGAAGTAGGTTATGAGTTTTTGATCGATGGAATAATAAAAGCCGTTAGGTTAAAATAGGGAGTAAACATTGAGATGTGACGATAAAAGTAAAAATCCAAACAAAAAAGCTAACCTGGGCCAATACCAGTATACCGGATTTTACCGACGGTTAAAAGTCGATGTCATCTCCTCTATTTACCAGGGTGTTTTGTATCGGATTTACATCCAGCATCGGTAATATCGATATAAACGGCCGGTATTTACTGGTTTCAAAACATTGCATATTTTATTCAAAAGTTGCACAAAAATGAATTAAATTACCATAAAAACTTACATTGTTGAATTTTATTTTTCTGAGTAGATAATCATGCACAATAATACACATCCATTATTTTCCAAAAACAGCTCA
Source organism: Ambrosia x helenae (assembly GCA_030844895.1). Lineage (NCBI taxonomy): Eukaryota > Viridiplantae > Streptophyta > Magnoliopsida > Asterales > Asteraceae > Ambrosia > Ambrosia x helenae. The sequence goes on along the minus strand of JAUTDX010001840.1, from coordinate 58,241 downwards.
AAAGTCTTAGTTATTATTAATTTATATTTTGTCGACCAACTTATAAGATATTTTCCATATTTTCCTTATAAATAGTCTCAAGCATTACAAGGTGATCGCAAGCGGTAAGCTTCTTTCTACTATAGTACTATCTCTTCTTAGCTCTCAAATCAAGATCATGGATCCCTATAAGGTACAACTCTAATGATAATCATTATTGCTTTTGTACAACTCCTTCATGCATACAATGACCATAATTGAAGTGATCATATAGTCATATACTATCATTTTACCCTTTATTTACTGTTTCTTAGTGTAAAATAATAAATCAGTTTCTATTGTTCTTTTATATTAACAAGTTTTCTGTAAACGACGTGAAGATTGCTCATCATTCAGACGATCCTCTCACCTTGTTCATATTGCATGCAACATGGACATGGTCATGATCAACTATTAGATCGATCGTATATCGTACTATTTATAGCCTCGCTTACGGCTGTGCGCATATAGTGTATATATGTGTGGCCATCGGGGGCAAAAGTAAAGTTGCACTAATTTTAAACGTTATCTTACTAATTTCGTGAAAATAACATTAAAAATGACTTACGGTTAATCATGCATCAGGTGGTGATGTTGATAGCCAAATGACAAGGGGTACATGCACCAATCGGGTGTGTCCCGATTGCTAAGTGTTATGTGCCTTATGTCTAAGGCTTGATACAAAACCACTATTGAACCGGGGGTCTCACTGGAAGTAGCATCTCTATTTCCACGGGTAGAGGTAAGGTTGTCTACATCTTACCCTCCTCAGACCTTACCTTAGCTTTTGCTATTGGTAGGATTAACTGAGTATGATGATGATTTATATCGTATGGTTTATTTAATTTGTTGTTATTGTACTATTGACAAACTAATGAGCTTGTTGATCTAAGTTCATACAAGCTATATATATAGTGTACTTGTTTAGCTTTTGTGTGAACGATTAATATAACCATAGCTTGAGTTGATATAAGTTTATAGGAACATATATGATGTATTTGAACCAGATCAAGGCTTAAAACCGACTAAACCCGATCGATAAAGTTGGGTTGAGTGAGATAGCCAAGATCTGGACTTAGGACGCACGAACTTGACTTGTTTATCGTGTCAGAGCCTCCGTAGTGGGAAGCGCTAATTAGCGCCCCTACCCTCTTTTGATTGGTTGCCACAAAAAGTTGGCACAAAATTCAATGTTCAGCGTTAAAAATTTAACGCTACATGCCATTTTTTTCAAATTTACGCCCTTTAAGGCCCCCCGTAATGGTGTTTGGGGCGTTAAAATTGGATTAAGGCTCCAATTGATGTCCCACTACACATGGTCTCATGAGCAATCATGATAAGTGTCTTGTTACTTGATGACAAAAGTTGTTTTGTATGAATAATTATTATTTGTATAAGTATGAAGAAAATCGAGTAATCCTAGTGTCAATAAATCCATAGGCATGTATGTATGGAGAAATACATAAACTATTAACATGTGTGGAAAATCTTTAGAAAAAATGAATATTTTTCAATTTTTGAAAACATTAGACAACATCACGTGATAGAACTTAAAGTAAGATAATATTATGTCGTTATCTTGACAAGTATTCACCAAGACATTGAGTGTTTCATTTAAATCAATCACTTGTCTCTTGATTATACAGGTAGTTCCTGAGTCTGCCATCACCTAAATTCACAAATTAATATCCATAATTATTGTTGATCTAAGTTTATGATTTATTTAGATTTAATATTTTTTGAAGTTAAATATCCATAATTATTTTATTTATATACATATGATAATTATTTGTTTAATATTTGTAAATTGTAAATTTAATCTTTATATTGAATAATATTTATGCGTGTGTGTGGTGTATTAAGTTATTACAAACTTAATACAACAAGAGTCGTACCCAGTATAATCTCACCCATAACCCAAGCTATTACAAACTTAATACACTAAATCAAAATCAAAATCATTAATATAGATGTCACGCTCATTAAGGATCGCAAATCTATAATATAAAGGTTAATATAAGAGCGGCCGAATAAATGGGATTGTCAAGTAATACTATTCCCAGACCCCCGGCTTGAACTTGTTAACTATCTCAGCTGTAATCTAGGTTCAAGCTCCTTTAAGATTAACTATGTTCTATATCATATAATAAATAATAAAATGTTTTTTGAACGTGAACATCTGACTTACTAAAAGTATAATTTCGCTTATAGAAACATACATACTATAACCTATCATATAGATCTAATAATCTATGACTTCCTAGTTCCTATTCAATTTATTTCCTCTTTTCTTACATATTTTTAAGCCTAAGCTTTTAATATAACTAGCAAATTATAAAAGTAAAAAAAAAATTTGTTAAATGATAATTTCCATAAAGATATAAAATCTATGAATTAAATTGTGGATAGATCTGTTGATATTATTGTCAATAGATTATTATTTTTAACATAACTTGCATGGTAGATTTTTTGTGAAAATAAAATAAATTACCATTTGAATATTTTTTAAAAGATCAAACCAGTTGTAATTGAACTGTTTCGTCCGGTTGTGCAGGATTCGAAACTCATCCTACCTCACCCTGATGTAATTGAAGATAACACTATTATTTTGTTGTTGCAGTCATGATTATTATGTGGCTTAATAAACATTCATCATAGTTATGTTTGCTTATGTGTTTTCATTTGTTTTATTTGTTGCAGCAACGTCCTTCAAGTGCTTACAACTCTCCTTTCTGGACTACCAATGCTGGTTTACCGGTTTACAACAACACTGCATCATTGACCGTTGGAAATCGAGGTACACAGTTGCTACTTCGATAAATCGATTTGATACTACTGGATCTGTTATGTTGACCTAATATGTATATATGAAAAACGTGTTGTTAAAAATACACCACCCCAAAAGTGTACACTAGGTTATATGGGCCGTATGATTTGGCTCCCATACGATCCATATGACCATTTTACGCCTTATCATATGGCTCATATCATACTAGTTATACAGAGCGTTTGATTTTGTCGGTGGTCAAATCAGTTATTTTTTTAGTCAAACAACCGTATGGACTGTATGATTTGGCTCTTACACGATCAATATGAGCATTTTCCGCCCTATCATACAGCCCGTCATATTAGTCGTATGGTTTATACCTATACGGGCTGTATGATGTTGTAGGTGGTAACCTCAATTATTTTTTGTCAATCAAACAATCATATGAACCGTATAATTTGTCTCTCATACGACCCATATAACTATTTTTCACCCATATCATAAGACAACTATGAAGCACACCATGTTGGTGTCTTTGATCTATTTCTTTGTAATTCATTGTTAGCCTAGAAATGATTAGAGAGAGAAACAATATTCAGGTCCAAGCTTGTTGTTCATCAACTGTTTTAATAGCCATCAATTAACCTTTTAAATGTTAGTTAATGAATTACAAAATTTTACTAACTAGCCCCTCTACTTTAACAATTGACTATTACAACTATTTCTTACAATGGTCCTAAACATGCATGTTCTTGTAACTTGGCAGGTCCAATTCTCCTTGAAGATTACCATTTGATCGAAAAACTTGCGAATTTCACTCGTGAGAGGATCCCCGAACGTATCGTTCATGCGAGGGGTGCGAGCGCAAAGGGGTTCTTCGAGGTCACACATGACATCACTCATCTCACTTGTGCTGATTTCCTCAGGGCCCCTGGAGTTCAGACACCTGTCATTGTTCGTTTCTCAACCGTTATCCATGAGCGTGGAAGCCCCGAAACTATCAGAGATCCCAGAGGATTTGCAACAAAGTTTTACACCAGAGAGGTAAACAAGATTCATATCATTGTTTGATTTTGTTTTGTCTATTTTACTCATTTGTTTTTAACTTGCAGGGTAACTTTGACATTGTGGGAAACAATTTCCCTGTGTTCTTTACGCGTGATGCAATGGCGTTCCCTGATGTGATCCACGCGTTTAAACCAAACCCGAAGTCACACATCCAAGAAGACTGGAGAATTCTTGACTTCTTGTCACACCATCCAGAGAGTTTGAACACCATGACATTCTGGCTTGATGATGTTGGTATCCCAACCGATTACCGACACATGGAAGGCTCAAGTGTCAACACTCTCACTTTGGTTAACAAAGAAGGAAAAATGCACTATGTGAAGTTCACATGGAAGCCCACTTGTGGAGTCAAATGTTTGATGGATGATGAAGCTGTCAAGATTGGAGGCGCGAACCACAGCCACGCCACTCAAGATCTTTATGACTCAATTCAAGCTGGTAACTTCCCTGAATGGAAGCTGTATCTCCAAGTGATTGACCCTGATCATGAAGACAGGCTTGACTTTGACCCCCTTGACGGCACCATGACCTGGCCTGAGGATATCATACCATTGCAGCCCGTTGGGCGTATGGTGTTGAACAAGAACATTGACAACTTCTTTGCTGAGAATGAACAGCTGGCGTTCAACCCCGGTCTTGTTGTCCCTGGAATTTATTACTCTGATGATAAGATGCTTCAAGGGCGTATTTTTGCGTACTCTGATACCCAAAGGCACCGTCTTGGACCGAACTACCTGCAGCTCCCTGTCAATGCACCTAAGTGTGCTCATCATAATAATCATTATGATGGAAACATGAACTTCATGCACAGAGATGAGGAGGTACACTCTTCTGTTTTGTTTTAAATAATATTACTATATTAGTGCTAGTTTATTATTATTTGGGGATCTATTATTTACTTGAATTTATATTTTTTCAGGTTGATTACTTCCCTTCGAGGTATGATCGTGTTCAACATGCTCAGCAGTACCCGATCAATCCTGCTAAAGTTACTGGAACCCGTGACAGGGTTAGTTTCTTGTATCATTGGTTTCTTTTAGTATGATGAACCACTTACTATCCTCTATTAGAGGTGATAAACTGGACGGGTTGGGTGACGGGCTAATTGGGTTCGGGTCAAAATGAGTTGGGTTTGATTCGAGATAAAGGTCTTAAAACATAACCAAATGAACCTGTTTAAGGTATACGGGTCAAAAGTATCGCCCCAATATTAACAAACACTGACGTAAATGAATGTGTGTGGTTTCTTTGTGAATGCAGACTGTGATCCCAAAATACGACGATTTCAAGCAGCCAGGAGAGAGATACCGATCATGGGATCCAGCTAGGTACATGTTTATGTAGTTAGTTTTTTAAAAATACTCTCAAAGATTCCATCAATTTCCTAAGCTATTCATGTTCTTTCTATAGGCAAGAGAGATTCATTGTCCGAATGTGTAAGATGTTGTCTGACCCACGGGTAACCCACGAACTCCGCAGTATCTGGATCTCATACTGGACCCAGGTTTGTACACACTTCCCGTCTTCAGTCTTTCATTCCTAGTTTTCGTAAAATGGGAGAAGTTAGAACTGGCAAAATGGGCGGGTTGAGTAATGGTTAAATTGGTACAGGCTAAAACAGATTAGGGTCAACCCGTTTCTAAAAAAAATTCTAAATTTTTTTGCTGATTTGGGTACATTTTGGGTGGTGTTGTTGCAGGCTGACCGGTCTCTGGGGCAGAAGATAGCATCACGCCTCAGTGTGCGCCCAAATTATTGAACATAGTTATCTTAAGGTTGGGCCCGATTGAGCTAGATTTATGATCATGCTATAGAAGGTCCGTCCCTAAGTTTGTTATGTTACACAAATGGTGTCGATGTATCAATCCTACTTTCATTATGTAATATTTTATCATACTTAAGGAACCTGAAACTTAGAATAAGTGCACACCTAGATGCACGAGTTACTGCGTTTCAGGTTCGGGTCTGTAAAGAGAAAGCCTAAACATTGTGGCAGTTATGTTATGTAAGTTACTTTTTCTTCAAATGTAATGTTGTTTTTGGCTATCTATTTGATGCTTCTATTCATGTATTTCTTGTCTTTCATTTGGGTGTGTTTCAGACTTTCAGCTCTAGTTGGGCTGGGCCTTGTGAAAAATATATGGGCTCGGGCTTGGCTCGTGGGCAATGAAGCCTGAAAGGCTGTAACTTGGCATATATGAGTTTTGTTTTTGTAGCTTATATATGTATGTGTGGTTGTTCTTTTCTTATTTTAATGGACTGTCTATTGGAAGTGAAAAGCCCATTGGGAACAAGAGCTCATGGGCCAAATTTGAGATGTTTATAGCCACAGGCCCAAAAATAGTTATTGGCCCACTTGGCATGACAACTGACTAACCGCGAATGGGAGATCCAATGTTCATCAATCTGCATTATCAGGCTAGGCCCAACACTTTGGCCCTTTGACTACATGGTACGAAATAGCTCTTAGCTCTTATGAAAAAAGAAAATGTTGCAATTTCTATTTTGGTAAGTTTTTGACATTGATATGATTTTTGGGGTGTATTGGGCCCAACAAATGGCCCAAAACTCTTTTGCTCCATTTTGTCTATGCAGATCTAATCCAGGAAAATTTTCAATCAACTTTGAAGTCCAGTATTATTCTAAATTAATACAAGGTAAACATATTGCTTTTCTAATTATTAGAATAATCTTATATTTATATGCCACTCATGTTAGTTGCTTTTCCAATCAGACAAAAAAGATGATCTCACTATTCCACTAATATGATCTTAAAAGGTTAACACATACAATTGACAAATATTTTATTTAAAACATATACCTAAAAACAGTTAGAAAAAATACCATGATAATGTTACCTATGATGTTTAACTATAATAAGTTGATATGTTATTAGTTTAGTAGTTAGGGTAACAATCTTGTCTAGTTAGCAAGTTGTAATAGATGAATTCAAACAAATCTATTTATTGAATCGTGTCAAAACATCAAACTTAACCTCAACAACTTAGGAGCATGTAACCTAAACACGACCAATATAATGTTTTTAGTGAAATGAGTCAAACGGATAGATGGGGTGTGATTAAGTGGTAAATGAAATAAATAGGACGTGAACTGATCAACGGGTTGTTAAAAGTTGTAAACCGGTTAAATTGTGCGCGGAGTTTATTTATACCAAACAGAACTCATTTATTCAACAAACTGACTTTTACACATGTAGGATTATTTTTGTGGCCGGTACATGTCCACCTAGTATTACCTTGTTAATATAAGTTTTATTGTTTAATTAATAACATGAAAGTGTGTTTCGAACCGTGGACAACAAGGTTATAAACAAATAAAAAAAAACTAACCTCTTAAATTACTAGTTAGACTACAATATGTTCTCAGAGTTTAAATTGAAATATTTATTTTTAGTGGTGTTTAGCATTTTTGATAATCCAAATGACAAATAGAAACAAAAATGAAGTTGTTATCGAAATATAAAAATTCCTGAATTTGGAAAAATAAATAAGTATTTTTTGTGGTTAAATACAAACTAAAAGAAAACCTTATCAAAAAGCATATTCGTTCTCGAATCTGTGTTCACACTGGTAGATGGAGTTGATGAGCACACGTTTCAATGCATCAACTAACACGTGTTCGGTTATAATAGGTCCATGTCATCAACTGACACGAGTGGCTCTTTATTAATTTAGATAAAATCCAAAATTAAGGATAAGGAAAGGGAAGCATGGCGTTCCACATAATTTATAAGTTTCAAAAAGCTACCTTAAGTTACAATTAATTTAAATATATACCATCTAGAAATTATTTTGTCTAAAAAGTCATAGAATGTTTTGAATTCTAAAAATTATTTCATCAACGTCACTACATGATAGCATGATTAACCGTCCGCCGTTTTAGCGTTATTTTCACGAAGTTATTAAATAATGTTAAAATTACTGTTGTTTTACTTTTGCCCCCTACAAAATTAGTGCAGTTTTACTTTAGATATTTTTATTTATATGATAAGAGATAATGAATATTAAATATAGATTTTACCAAGTCATTCGCTTCTTAAACTACATGGACCATAGTTAGACCGTTTAGATTAATCATAAATCAAGTTACTAATTGTAAAGCGTACTTTTATGGTTATTGATAGTGTAGTTTACTAGTTATCTTTTTAAAATGTATTGAATTTTACTAATAATAAGCCATTTTTTCATATCAAATAATCGATATGAGAAATGAGAATACATTGTAGATAATATGACATGATTGTAGATTTGTTATAATAATAAAAAGTTTTAGGTGTTGATTTGAAAACCAAAACATAATTATTACTTGAACATTGATTTTAAGGGTCTACATATAAAATAATGCAAACCTTGGGACATTATATGTAAATTTGCTTGTTATTTTTTAAATAATTTTATTTTAAATATACAATTTATAGCTTTATCCAACTCCTTTCGCCTTGGTTTTTTCACCTCTACAAAATTTTAAGTGTGGAACCCACGTGAATGCTAATCGGGCATCATTTTCTAATTTACCGGCATTTTTCTTTATTCTCGTGAGATTTTGTTTATATCTTGCAAAAGATGACTTCCTTTGTCTTATCATCATTTACATGTGTTAGTTTTGTGATGTTCATTGAATTAAATCAAAAAGGTTTGTGTTGTTCGTCTAATTTAATCAAATTAACACTTTAAAACACATAATAATAATAATAATAATAATAAAAAGGGGTGGCGGCGCAGCTTGTTGCCCGTCTACCGGCTATTATGATGTAATTTTCGTATTTTGTTTTAATGAAAAATGATTAGTGATTTAAAAAATAATAATAATAATAATCTCATAAACGTTGTTCAATTAACTCATCTTGTTCTAGTGGTAAATTGATGTGCTCTTTAACTAAATGATTGTAAGTTCAAATAATGCTGAGCACAAGCTTACCTATTGTTGGCAACAATAAAAAAATCAAATGAATTGTACACAAACAATTTTGCATTAAAGTTAAACAATAAAACCAAATATGTTTACATAAATGGTTAAACAACATTAAATAAACAAAATCAAATTACCAAAAACATTTGGGACAAATAACTAAGAATGAGTTTCGTAGGCTTATGATGTTTAAGATTAGGACCGCGATCGTACGTCTGTATTGTATAAAATAATACTTGTTGATTACCGTAAACTAGCCCCCATATTTATTTACTTGCATCAAAACTTCCCTCCGTCCCATTTTAAATGTTCATTTTTGCAATTTTTGTTGTCCCAAATTAAATGTCTATTTCTAAGCAGTTTTCAATTTTGCCTATAAAAGACAAAAACACAATTAAAGATTTGAAATAATAACTTGAGGATCGTATTGTCATTTTATAACATACAAACAAAGATTTCTTAACATGTGTGTTTGTGGGCCCATGTCATCTAAATTAGGATGGAGGGAGTAATAGATCATGTGACCATAAAAATTTAATAAACAAGAAGTTAGAAAACATGGAATTTGAATAGGATGAAGTAGCTAGAACTGTAGATAAGCATTTAATTTTTAAAGTTTTTTAGTGATTTTAAGATTACGATCTTACGTAGTGATAGTCTCATCCAATAATTTTTAGCCACTACCAAAGTGTGTCACATACTCGATTTATATGAGACATAGCTGAGATTCAAAAGGATGGTGACCTTTTCTTGGGAGGGTTATCCACTTTCTTATTCATCTTTATATGCTTCTATTCAAGAAACAACAACCAAACATGTTAATTAGGGCCAGAACAACCCAACATTCCATAATGCAAAAAACAGTTGAGCAGGCTTGAATAGTTGAATTCAAAAACAACTTATAATGCGAAAAACATGTTTGGGCTTTGATATATGTATACAGAAAACCCTTGTTTTTAGGATTGTATAAAAATGTTGGTATCTGAAAATATATGATGTCACTCAGAAGTCGGATACAAATTTAGCTCACTGTAAATCTATCGAGGTCACGTGACTCCAATTCATTTCGGTAGACAACGAGATAAATACAAATTCATTTGAACTTCAAACCTTCCAACTTTTTCATCCAAACTCAGTTCTTCGTCCCTTTTTGGCTTTTATAAGTTCTAGTTATTAGGTTTGTATTTAAATTGGGAAATGATAAAGTTTTATATGAAACTTTGAACTAAAAGCTTTAATAGAACAACTGAAATTCGAATAAAACTACTCACACTTATCAAGATAAGTCTTAGCTCTAATAAACAGTAACTTAACAAACGTAAGGTTCTTTAAGCCATCTAGAAAACCTAGCCAAAGTGTATGGCATCCTCCCAGAGGTCCCAACTCCAGCAACCAGTCAATCTCGTAGCTTCATTAGCATACTCATTATGTGCTTAAGTTGTCAAAAACATTAGACTCAACTCATATAGAATTACGTTAACGTCATTCAACCTTTAACACTAGGTCCTATTAAACTTAACCTTAAAATATAATCCATCTATTACCAACTATATGAGACTCAAACTCTCAGCCTCCGATTCCTTTGATAATAATAAACAAACACCTAGTCTCAATAAACCAAGACGCCATCAGACATATCACATATAACTCACTTTTATAACCCGACCCATGAGAAAATAACAAACGATACACAACAATTTCTCGCGATATATTGACCCATATCAATACGCGAAAAAAAAATAAAAGAAGATAATAGACAGAAATTATTGGTTGCAAATAATATTAATCTATAAAAACTCTATCAACATTCCGTATAGAGCAAAAATAGTCTTCTCCACAAGAAAATCATCACAGGTTTCATCGCCCTTCATATCCATGGATCCTTACAAGGTATACGTCACTCTAATATTACATCATATGCTGATTCACTGTTTTTTTAAATCATGTTCTGTTATTATTTCTTTATGAAACATATTTGTTAGGTTTTATGATTGTTATTGTGCAATCTGTTATCTGTAAGTATTGGAATTCATGTCTGATTACTTTACTTTATTTTATATGATTTTGATTTGATTGAAGATATATTATTAGTTTTGCCCTAAATTTTAGTTTAGTTTATGTTATTAATTAAGGAAGTATAGTGATCCAACTTGATATATATGTATCTTCAGTCATGTATGTTTAGTTGTGATAAAGGGGATTACAAATTAGAACTCTTGTTAAGTTTTTTTAGATTAAAAAGTTTATTTTTATGAATTTATAGGGGACTATGATTAGTTTCTTTAGTTATTTTAAAGTTTTTGGCAGTTAATATGTAAAAAAAAAAGCTTTGATTTTATCTTAACTCGATTTACCTACTAAATCTTTGTTGTTCAAGATTTTATGTTTTAGCTGTATTTCTTAGCATACGTCAAACCGTGCTGCAATGAAGGATTTTTTCTTGGGGTTAATTGTAGTATTAGTGTTTTCTTGAGATTAACTGTGTTACTCATGGATTTTGCTTTTTCGATCGATGCAGTACCGTTCTTCAAGTGCTTACAATGCCCCGTTTTGGACTACCAATTCTGGTGCTCCAGTTTACAACAACAACAACTCATTGACAGTTGGAACCAGAGGTATTCAAACTTAGTATCTGTTAGTTTTTTGCTACAGACGTTGGGATTTCTTGGTAGACTGTTTTATGTAGCGTTTCCACTAATTATAATTTGTTTTCATGCAATAGGCCCAATCCTTCTAGAAGATTACCATTTGGTGGAGAAGCTAGCTAACTTCGACCGTGAGCGTATCCCTGAACGTGTTGTTCATGCTAGGGGTGCTAGTGCCAAGGGATTTTTTGAGGTCACACATGACATTTCTGCCCTCACTTGTGCTGATTTTCTCCGTGCCCCTGGTGTCCAGACTCCTGTTATCGTTCGTTTCTCTACTGTTATCCATGAACGTGGTAGCCCTGAAACCCTCAGGGACCCTAGAGGTTTTGCAGTGAAATTCTATACCCGAGAGGTAACACACAAACATATCTATATATGTGTGTAGTTTGTGGATAAATGTTAATCATATACGATCTTTACCAATCGTTTACATTTGTAGGGAAACTTTGATTTGGTGGGAAACAATTTCCCAGTGTTTTTTATCCGTGATGGGATGAAATTTCCGGACATGGTTCATTCATTGAAACCAAACCCCAAATCACACATTCAAGAAGACTGGAGAATTTTGGACTTTTTCTCCCACCATCCCGAGAGTCTGCACATGTTCACATTTCTTCAAGATGATATTGGTGTGCCACAAGATTACAGACACATGGAAGGATCTGGTGTTAACACCTACACTTTGATTAACAAAGCTGGGAAAGCATACTATGTGAAGTTTCACTGGAAACCGACATGTGGAGTAAAAAGTTTGTTGGAAGATGAAGCCATTAAGATTGGTGGAGCTAATCACAGCCATGCTACACAAGATCTTTATGATTCTATTGCTGCTGGAAACTATCCTGAGTGGAAGCTTTTTATTCAGACCATTGATCCTGATCATGAAGATAGGCTTGACTTTGACCCACTTGATGTTACCAAGACCTGGCCTGAGGATATCTTTCCATTGCAGCCTGTGGGTCGTTTGGTTTTGAACAAGAACATTGACAACTTCTTTTCTGAGAATGAACAATTGGCTTTTTGCCCTGCAATCATTGTCCCCGGAATCTACTATTCTGATGATAAGTTACTTCAAACCCGTATTTTCTCATATGCTGACACTCAGAGACACCGTCTTGGACCAAACTATTTGCAGCTTCCTGCAAATGCTCCCAAGTGTGCTCATCACAATAATCACTATGATGGATTCATGAATTTCATGCACAGAGATGAGGAGGTATACTTTTATATATGTACACTCTTTTGAAAACAATAACAATCACAACAGCAATAATTAATAATTACAATTGTAAATTTTCTTCTTATTTACTCTTCTTATCATTACTTGTGCAGATTGATTACTTCCCTTCAAGATATGATCCCGCTCGTCATGCTGAGCAGTACCCCATTCCTCCTGTTAGGTTGTCAGGAAAGCGTGATAAGGTCAGTTGGTTATTTCTTTTAGAATGTGTCTTAATTCTCATCTTTATGGGTAACTACAGCATGGGGCAGTACTTGTGACATTGATATTGTTTGTTGGTGTTAACGTAGGCTTTAGACCTCAACATTTTATAAACGTAAATATGGAAGAGTATGCACAAATCCACATACCTCAATTGAGTTGATAAAAAAAGTTTACTGTGTATGCCCTGTAAATATATACAAACAAAAACAAAAGAATTTTATTGGAAAAAATTTAATGTAGTTTAAATCTCAAGGTTGATGATTTTGTAGATCTCATTGCCTTCACTATCAGTAATATCACTCATATAGGAAACGCTAACGCTATATAGACCATAAAGTAAATGAATTGTAGAAATGAGTTATTCAATTGGAAAGTGCTTAGACATGGTGAATCTTGATGAACAACTAATCAACTTTTAATGTTTTGCTTAATGCAGTGTGTGATTGAGAAAGAAAACAACTTCAAGCAACCAGGAGAGAGATACAGATCCTTTGCTCCAGACAGGTATATGTTTGCGCTAAATTATTTCAAATACTTTATATCATCTAACGTAGTTCTAATCCTCCACTTTCTTTACAGGCAAGAACGATTCATTAACAGAATTGTGGGTGCTCTTTCTGACCCGCGTGTCACCCATGAGGTCCGCACAATATGGATTTCATACTGGTCTCAGGTTCGACCTTCTTTCCTTAATATCGCGCACACATACAGTTATAACTGTTGACTGACCGATTGACTTGATGTTTGTTTCAAAGAATTTACAGAATGTAATAATATTGTTTTTGCAGGCTGACAAGTCTCTGGGCCAGAAGATAGCTTCCCGCTTGAATGTGAAGCCAAATTACTAAGGGGAAATATCTGAAGGACATGTTGGTTTTTAAATCTGTTGGACTTTGGTATACAAGGTAGTCTAGAGAAGTTGTCATTTGTGTTATCGAATGTGGTGTCAAAACTTCATGAGTCTTTTCTTTTATTGCTGTAATGTCGAATAGCTCGTATGATGCTTCTTCCGAATAAAAATATAGTGTCATTAAAGTTTCCCATGGTGGATATGTGTAATCGTTTATTAAATTGTTCTTTCTTGATGACTGTCATACTAATAAGTGTGGTTCAACCCTTTTACTTTGTTGGTGTCTTTGTGTAACTGGGATTCACGAGCATTTATAGTACGACTTAGTTTTAGGATGTCTGAAGTAATTTTTTCTCTTTTTGTGTGCCTGTTTATATAAACTTAATAACGGATCTAAATATAGGTTTGACCCATACTTGGTGTATCTTAGCGTATGTGCGTAAGTTATTCCATAAAGATCGCTTATGGGACATTTGGTGTGTCTTGGATGATTATATATACTCACTAGATTATACCCCGGGGTTGAAAAATCTATGTGCTTTACAGTTACATGCATGAAAGCTTCGGGTAGCAGCTAACCTAAAACAGTTAAAAATATATCTCCAATATTAACGCCTAACCTTAAACAATGTATGACTTTAATATTAATATCTAGCCTAAAACAATGTATAACTCCAATGCTAACGCATGTTGAAAATAGAATTCATATTTACTGATTTGAACATAATTAGTGACTTGCCTATACATGATTAATGATTTACCTGAACGCTTTGTGTTTTTTTTTCCTGTTTTAACAAAACCCAACAAAAAATAGTCGGTTTTTTTTTCTCCGTTTTTTATATAGCACTATGGTACTCGTTGGAAAGATAATAAAACGCTCGTTAATTTGGTGTAATTTATTTTCTTTAAAGAATCTCGTATATAAAATATATTAACGTTTAAAAATTATGGGAGGAAATATAATAGAGAAAAATCTAATTTTGTTTTTAAATAATTTTTTTCCTAAAATATCTCAATGCCACATGAGATGACACATGGCACACTCAATGAGGAGAATGCATCTTTGAATGTCATGTCATTAAAATGACTTTCTTTTATTATAGGTATAGATGATCAAATGTTGATCACGATACATGTCTTTTTTTGCTAACGTGTGTAGTTGTAACGGTTACATGGATTTTCATAGCACCGTTTAAGAAAAACCACCTGTAGTTTCTATACATCTGTGGAGTATTGGTTACGATAGGGGACGAATTCAATAATCTACAGCCGAATTCACATGCAACATACTTAGAACTTATGTGTTCTTGCTCTAAATTTTAGTATATAAATCTCTAGTGTTTTAGATTAACCCAAAGCTCATTTCGTGTAGCACAACCGATCTAAAGGGTCTAAAACGCTTTTCTAAATAGTATACATGACGCGTTCAAGCAATTACTCATAGCTCGTGTAGTTATCTTTACCTTGACAAAGCAAATGGGTAAATTCTTATCTTTAAAGATTAATGATACTTCGATTTCCCTATGCTCGAAAACGAGACCAACAAAACATAACAATGAAGTTATTTGTTTGATGTAATAAAAGTGTACCCCTTTTTTGTTCATGGAATTGTTGTGAAATTTGGTTGTTGTAGCAAATTCAGATTTGTTTATTTGTGTTTGGGGGTATAGAATGTTGACCACTCAAGCGGTGAATTGAATTTTGTGGAAGAGAATAGGAGTAGCTTTGTTTTATACGCTACACAAGATTTGTGGGGTTGGTATTGGGTTTCACCACACAAGACTAATCCCTAAAAAGACCACTTATTAGTTTGTCACAAGCTTTTTTGCATTACTTTCAACAAAAATACTCGTGTTATATACATACATTACAATGTTCTAGGAGTGTCTTCATATTTGGCATATTAAAAGCTATCATTGAGTGTGAATTATTAAAAATATATAATAAAAAAGACTTGGTGAACTGAGTTTTAATGTTTCTTCACTTTCGTTTTTAATGAAGTTTACCTTTAAAAAGAAAATGTTTCTTCACTAAAATCTCATTTCTCGGATTCATTTAATACTTTAGCCTTCATGTTTTAATAAAATTACAAATCCACATGAAAACATGAAGTACTTTCATGAATAAGTCCAAAGAGTGATGCCTAAATATCAAATATTACTCATTCTTACACTTTTTACAAAATATGGCCCTTGTACCTTAACCTCACAATATACATATATTATATATATATATAGATATATAGGACAAGTATCCTATAGAAACCTTGGTGAGTTGTGGAAACCTTAAAAACCCATCCAATGATTCCCATTCTTCCACGTATACCTTTTCTTTCAAAACGCCCAAGGGCAAGATTGTCCACAACTATACAAACCTCTAGCTATGATCTGAAGTTTCTCTTTCTAATTCCTGACAAAAGAAGGTATGGAGCAGACATGCCTTTTCTTCTCTTCTTTTTTTGTACTATGTATCTTTCTCATATCTCCATATATCCTTATTAATTGAGATAGAGTCAACACAACTCAACCACCCTTTTAATTACCCCTTTTTCTCTCCTTCTCTCCACAATAATGGAGATTCATTAACACACAACTCATTCAAGTCTGCTTCAAAATTTCTCAACACCCTCTGCATTTATGGACGACGACAGTGATATTGGCTCTCCTACCCACCTTGTCCCTCACAACTTGGATAGAAGCTTCTCCGAATTTAATGAGGATCCAATTTCGGTTGTTTTACATCTGACAGGTTACGTGATTGTTCCAACCTGAACATTTATTTTTAGTATTTTTCTTCTTTTTACATATAATGATAGTCAACATGTTAATTATTTTTAACTTTTTAATTTATTTTTTTTTAATTTTCCCAGATAACAGCCCACCTTTGGCTAGCAGATCTGTGTCTCCTGTTGTTGATGGGTTCGGTGGTGACGACGTTTCAGGTCTTGTGTTTTTTACTATAGTTACTTTGTATTTTAGATAATTTTGATGTGTTGTTTGAAAGTTCTTGTATGAAATTATAGAACACTATAGATACTTTGTATTTTAGTATTTTTTTAAAAGTTTATTTTTCCTAACTTTATTTTTAGATAATTTTGTACTTAATGTTTTGTTGTTTAAATTGTTGTTTACTATTTGTTTTACTTTTTTTAGTTTTTTTTTAAAACATGTTATATGAAATTATAGGACGGGTCATTATAGAACACTATAGTTGTTTTTTTTTAAATTGTTTTATAATCTTTTCATTTTCTTAACTGTGTTTGTTAGATATTTTTGTAGTTCATGTGCCTTTGTTTTGTTAAATGTTATATTTTTCCTGCAAGTCTTACAAAATACACTTTTTTTGTTAAGTTTTTGTTTACCATTTGTTTTAGTTTGTATATTGTTGTTTTTAAAGTTTTTATATTAGATGATATAACACCATAGTTACTTCTTTTTCAAATTTTTTATAATCTTTCATTTTTTAACTGTTTTGTTAGATTTTTTGGTACTTCATGTTTGTTTGTTTGTTTAAAATGTTTCATTTTTCGTGGAGGTCTAACAAACAAAATACATTATGTTGTAAAAGTTTTCTTTACCATTTGTTGATGTTAAAGCATGTTTTGTTTGATAAGTAGCATGTATGAAATGAAGTTTCACTATAGTTACTTTTTTTGAAATTTCATTTTTTTGACAATGTTTTGTTAGATATTATTTAGTTCATTTTTGTGTTGTTTTTGTTTTTTAAATGTTACACTTTTCCTGTGACACAGTACATGCATTTCCTTTCATTTTCTTCCTAACTTTTAAAAAAACTTTGTCTCTTATGTTTTAGTTCTGATGATCACCTTGTTAAGTTTAGCCTTTTAGGGGTAATGGTATTTTTTTTGCTAAATAAAACCTTGGGCAAACTCCCAATGGAACACGTATGTAACAGTATGAAGGCTCCACACATGTTTATTTTTTATTTTATTTTTAACTTAAAGATGTTCAAGGCCCCTACATTTTTGCCCAGCATGGCATTGTTCAACATACTAATCTTCTTTTCATGACTCTTTGTGTTTATACAGGGTTTAATCAGGAGCCCTTTTATGTCTATCAAACACCCAATGGAACCCGTTTGTGGACTCCTAATGTTGATCTGAAGTATACTCCAATCATTGGCCGCTCATTTGATAATTGGGAAGATGCCTACAACCTGTATGTCCTTTATGCGCAAGAAGCTGGTTTTTCTGTTAGGAAAGGGCAATCCAAGGTGTGGAACGGCGTTGCGACGCATAAATACTATCGTTGTAACAAATCTGGTAAGCCTCAAAACAAGCGTACATTTGACACATTATGCGACGATTCCCTGAAATTTCGTCAGACTACCTTCACACTCAGTGATTGCAATGCACACATTTGTGTTATGTTTTGCAAAAAAAGTGGTCGCTTTATTGTTCAGAAGTTTGTAGAGGAGCATAACCATTCTCTTGTCGATTCTCATAACCGTGATCTTACAAAGTCTGGTAGGAAGCTTAGTTTTTCAGCTAAGCAGTTCATCCATCAAATGAGCCTCAACAAGATTGGTCCGGTTAAAGCTCACAGCTGCTATGTTACTATGAAGGGGGGGCATCATAATGTCCACGGTACACCAGCCGACTTCAAAAACTTCAGCCAAAAACTGAGAATTTATATCGGTGAAAGAGATTCTCAGTTAGTTTTGGACCGGTTTCGTGATCGTTTTGACAGCTTACCAGATTTCTTTTATGACTTTGTTGTTCAAAATGGTCAACTTATTTCTGTATTTTGGGCTGATGAAATCTCGAAGTTGAACTACAAGGTTTTTGGTGATGTTGTCGCATTCGATGCGACTTATCAAACAAACAAGTTAGTTTTTTTTTTTTCCATTTTTACTTTCATATTTTAACATTTCTTATTAGGTTCGAATTTTTTTCCACTATATTATGTTGTTTGGTAACTCAGTTTTACATGTATAATTGTTCATAGGTACAACATGATCTTTGTTCCATTTACTGGTGTGGATTATAACAAGCAGTGTGTTACTTTTGGTGCGGGTCTTCTTTTTAATGAAACCATTGATTCTTACAAATGGTTGCTTCAATCGTTTCTCAAAGCTCATGGAAAGCAACCCCTGCTGGTCTTATCTGATCAAGACCCGGCCATGAGGCAAGCAATACTCCAAGTGTTTACTGAATCCCGCCACCGCCTTTGCATGTGGCATATCATGAAAAAGTTACCTGTTAAGGTAAATAAGTCTCCCATTCATTAACAGTTTTCAATTTCCTTGGGTTTGATACTGAATATTTGTGCAATTAATTATTTTTTTGTTTGTTTTTATCCAGATTTCAGGCGATTTGTTACAGAACTCAGATTTCAGGCAGTGCATACATCGCTTGGTTTGGAATGTTTATATAAAGCCATCTACCTTTGAGAGCCGTTGGCAAGAACTGTTGGATAACTTTGGTTTGCACGATCATGCGTGGCTGAATGAAATGTATGAGATCAGGGATCGTTGGGTGCCTGCTTACTTTCGAGAGATCCCCATGTGTTGCTTGATGAAAACTACATCACGTTGTGAAAGCTCTAATGCCTCTTTCAAAGTTAATTCTACAAGTGCTAATACGCTTGTTCAGTTTATGATGTGTTATGAGACTAGAATTGATGCTCAGCGATACCGGCAAAGGATGGCTGATTACAAGACGTCTTCCACAGAATTTATAAACAGCACTGGTTTAGCCATCGAGAAGCACGCTTTTGAGTTGTATACTCACAGTATTTTCCTTGAAGTACTAAAGGAGATTGCTAAGGGGAAGGAATGTTGTTATGTCTCTAACACTCAAGCAAAAGATGATATCTTGGTTTTCTCAGTTACTCACCTGGACCGAATGAACGGTTATGTTAATGTGTTTGAGGTAATTTTTTTAGACTTAATAGGCAGCCAATTAATTGTGTTACACAAGATCAGATTTGTTATAAGTGAGTAATTATTATTTTTTTTCTTAACAGGTAAAGTTCAACCCTATTGATTCATCGGCTGAATGTTCGTGTAGGGGTTTCATCCGAATTGGCTATCTTTGTCGTCATGTGTTTTGTGTTTATCGGGTTAAAAATGTTCAAAAGATTCCTGCCATGTATATTAGTGCAAGGTGGGTTCGTGATGCATTGCCGAAGAGGATTTTTTCCATTGAGAATCGTTATGGCGTTGACAACACGCCACTAGCTGTTATGCGTAATCAGATTTTAGATTTGGTTACTGAATGTGTTGATGTCGTTCGTACTGATACGGATCTTCTCTCAAACTTGGTTGACCGCTTAAAAGACATCAAGATTAATCTTGTCGATCACAGGTCTATTGAAGCGCCTACTGTTGAAACAAATGAGACTGTTGTTGAAGAGTTGGTGGGTCAACCGCTCGATGTGGAGATTGAATGTAACAATCCTGAGGTTGTTCGTACTAAGGGTTGTGGAAGGAATCGTCGTTTGAAGAATGCTGTTGCTGAAGCGAAGGCTGCGAAGCCACCGAAAGCCCCTAGACTCTGTCGCACTTGCATGAAATATGTTATAAATCATGATTCCCGTAACTGCAAGAAGATGTCACAGGTTGTGGAGGATGATTCTGGTTGTGGCAGCTCCCAAAGCCATACCCCAGCCTCTGCTACTTAGGTCTGTTTATGTTAACTATCACTGAGCCATTATCTTTTTGAAGTTCTGTGTCTTTAGGTGTATCACTTAATATTTTGCTACTCCAGATTGTTACTTCTGTAACATATTTTGCTACTGCAGATTGTTACTTATGTAACATACTGAACTTCATGGTGGTTGGTCCCCTTTTTGGGCTCAGTATAGTTCCTGTTGTTTTATGTTGTGGTTATCTTTTATGTAGTGGCTATATGCCTATGTAGTACCTGGTTATCTAATGGTAAAGCTGTCTTTTATAATTATGTGTTTTCTTGAATGACTTGATGATTTATGTTTTTTGCCAATGGAATCCTTAGTATTTTGACAAGTTTTTTTGAAACATAAACTTGAATAACGTCATTGCTACATACCCATGGCTACATTCCATACAATTCTGCTTACACACAAACAGTCCCACACAAACATATCAAACCATACAAATAATAGAAATCTTCACTTCCCTTGTTAGGCAGCCGCCCCAAAGATGACCTTCGAAAATATTAATGATATAACAAGACAACATATTATGTAATTCTTCTTTTTTAGCTTGGTATTCAGGTAGGTAACTTCTGCTTCCAGCCTATTCTTTGACCTTAGCAAACCGGGTATTATCTTTGTCGAGCGTTCACACATTGGCGGATCAAACCAGTTGAAGTAGTTACAGCCGTTCTGATCCACAGTGTACGATTTTAGTGACAACGTTAGGCGATAACATTGTGTCTACTCAAATATAAATTAAAAAAAAAACATTTTCTATTGTACCTGTAACGGACAAGTATAGAATCGTCGCCCCGGGTTGTCGTTTGTCCAAGAAGTCTTCAGAATTGCTTCTCTTCTACAATTACACAACTCCATCTAGTTAACACTATAGCACCTTCTTTTTGTAGAGATGAATTTTGTTTACCCAAAATGTAGAAGTGTGTTAGTAAGGTAAGAAATTAAAGGAAGGATGTCCCTTATTTTCTCGAGAGAAGATCCGTTATTTATATATTTTTGAGTTTTGGAAGTTAGTGGCTAGGGTTGTTTGCTACTTAGGTGAAAAGTAGAAGAGAATCAAGTGTATAAGTCACGTGTGTGACTTTCTTTCTTTGGGGAACACAATTTTTTTTTTAATCTTTCCTTGTGTGTAGTCAAATCATATTGTCTAAATCAATCATAATATATATTTTAGTCCCATTTTTTTTTTAATAGAAAAAGATTTGTGAAATGCTTTCTAACCCATGCTTTCTAAACTCCAAAACAAGCAACCATAATGTATCTGTCCTTTTTGTGTTGTGTTATTTTAAATATGCTTTCTAGTTTTTTTACACCCTTTCTTACTAACAAAATAAGTATGCTACCATAATAAAATTTCATACACGTAATAGGACTTACAAAAACCAATACATCATCACCCCTACTTTGTTACAAATTACTTGTTACAAATTACTTCATTCTGGAAAATACAAACATTAGAAAATACACATAGGGTCAGAACACAAAGGGAGACGTGGAACACATTTCGGATTGTTACAAATATTTTTCATAATTCACTTACGTAGGCCGACGAGTTGGAAAATACAAATCCCAATCGATCTGTCTAAACCAGTTATCATCCGAATCCCAATCAAACTCACTATTTGGTGGAAAATACGAATCCCAATCAATCTCACTCCACCATTCATCATCCGAAAAGCAATCAAGGTCACTAGTTGGTGGATAAATACGTGGACTTCCGTTTGTTTCCGCACTGCCCGGTTGTGGATAAATCTTTGGAACGTGTGTGTTAGATGGACCACTGCTTGATGAGAATAAACTTGGGAAATAATAATCCCAATCAACACTTTTATACCATTCATCATCGTCTTCATCTTCATCGGCTACCGTATCATAGGTTTCCAAGCCTCTATGAACATTTCCTTGTTCCCTTTTAGGAAATCTTTGAACGTGTATGTTGCTTGGACCACCGTTCAATGTCCTTGTGTAACTTGAAGAACAAGCCCCCCGATGATTATGTGTAGACGATTCACCATTGGCTTCAATTTTTACACCAAGAGGGATGGGCCTTTTCTGCTCCGCTTTTGGAATTTTTAATCCCCGTTCCTCTTTTTTCACAACCTTCAATTCATAGGAACAAATAATTGTATTTATCAATAGAAATATTTGTCTTTATTTTTTATTATGATAACACACACTAACCTTCATGGTTGTATATACATTTTTAGAACTGCACATCCGCATAGATGATGTACATGCATTTTGCTCCTCCATTTTTGGGATTTTTAAGCCTTGCTCCTCTTTTTTCACAACCTTTATTTTCACATGACAAAATTTTGTATTTATCAAATGTTATATATTTGTCTTTATTTTATAATATGGTAACACTCACTAACCTTCATGTTTGAATATACATTTTTAGAAGCGGACATCCTTATAGATGATGTAGAAGCATTTGTCGAGTTACTTGTAGATGTTGTTGCTAATTTCATTAGCCTTTTCCCAACCTTCACGTATTTCCCCTGGTTCGGTTTTTCCTCCATGTTCCCTTTTTTTTCCTTATGCTTTCCCTTTTTTGTCAACTTAGAAATTTTTTTGTCAATTTTCAATCCAGTAAATCTCTACATTTAAATAAGCATTGTTGTAGGTCTCATTTATATCAACCTTGAAGTAGGTAAGGAAAATTAATGTTTTAGATGTTATATTAGAAGTGTTTTGTTCCACTATTCTATTTTAAAGAAAAACGACAAACATTTTTACATTTGTTTTTTTTTTTTTATTCCTTTTTCCAACAAGTCTTATTCGACTAGGGTTTCAGAAGATACACTTTAGATTTTATCCAGTCTTTTTTTGTCCTTCCTTCACATGGCTTGAAGATACAATATAATATTATAAATTTTTTACATCTAGCTTCATTGGTTGATGTAACATAAAGTTTTTTGGTATTATATAGTTTACACACCTCTTTTACACAATGTTTGACCGCAGGATGCATGTACTCTTGTAAGAGTAAAGTTTTTTTTTATTATATTTTTTACACACCACATGACATTACACAATGTTTGACAGCAGGAGGCATGTACCATTGATAGAGACCATGAATAGTGTTACACAGTAATGTTACATCTCTTTCGAGGGCTAAAAATAATAATTATACTATTCGGTTTTCAGGTCTATATTTGATATGCATACGTATCATATCTTTTGTAACAGAAACATTTAGGTTTGGAATCAAAATTATTAATACTTCTCACCTGCCAAAAAGTAGACTAGTTATCCTTATCTTAATGTTAACAGTAACATTTTTAACATTTATTTTTACCTTTTTTTCCAGTTTATATTTATTTCTACCTTTTTTAATAATAACCATGTTACAAAGTTTTGTTACGTATTTTTGGTATAACATTATAGTGATCATGCAATATTTTTTGTACATATTAATAGTCTTGGGCCTAAAGCATCTTTTTCCCCTATAGTATTTTGACATGATATCTCAACATTTTACTTATTTTTCTTTAGGTGATAGGTTTAAAACACTTACATTATTAATATGTAATCTTTTTTCTAATATTTATCTAAAATATACTTTATCTACGAAATTATAGACATGTTAGAAAGTAGAATCAAACTACCTTAATAAAACAACATTTTACTTCATACTAAGTAAATTAACATTTTACTAGATACTAACCATTAAAAGTAGACACTAAGTAGGCATTTTGCAATAATACCAATACAAGCTACCTTAATTAACGTTAATCGCACATAATAAAATACCTAAATAATTATTAGGAGGCATAAGTTACACCCTAAAATAACGCCTAATAACTGAAAATTGAATCAAACGAACACTCAGAATCCGTCCCTCGTTCATCCTCCCACGGATCATGCCTCTCCCACTCCCATTCCATCTCTCGTTCATACGCTCCGTAAGACCAATCCGCATACTCTTCACCTGGGTCTGTTTCGCAATCTTTAGCCCATGTCGGTGTGTAATGACCTGGCTGTGTGTATTCATACTCCCATGTTTCGTTACACTCTTCGGTAACAACTCCTAGACCGGTATCATTGTTATTTTCCTGGTAAATCAGGTCATATGCCAAATTCCAAAATAAGTCATCCTCATCATTAACTTCATCATCATCATTAACTTCATCTCCCAACCTTTGGGTTTGAATCGGATCTCCAGTTTGAATGTCCCCAACTCTTTCCTGCTGGTAATTGTTAACCTCAGGATGTAGAATCTTGAACAGTGACCACATATCCTCGTCATCTGCATCTCTAGTTTGTTCAGCATTATTGTTTACTACCAAAGCATTTGGTCCCAAAGGTTGATGGATGTTGTTATCACCTTCGTCAGGAACAACATGGGTGACAGGTTCAACATGAGGGTGATTTGGAGGGTTAAGGTAATAATCAATTGGGTATAAGTTTCTGTTTTGCAAAACATCATCTGGAGGTGTGTTTGGTGTGGACTCCATTTTTTAGATGTTTTTTCATATGGTATGATGGGGTGTCCTGGTATGATGATGTTAAATATTAGAACAATGCCCATTTTTGTCCTTTCTTTTCGATTGTAAATACACAATTTAATATTTGTGTCAGTTTTGTACTTTTACTTTTACTTTAAAAAATTAATAAAAAAATTGTCTATTAACATTCAAGATATTGTAGTTAGAAGTACCATAAAGGGGTCCTACCATAAACCTCATAAAGGTAGGGTCCCATAAAGGTATACAACATGTAAAAAACCGGTTTTGAGGCTACAAGTTGTTTTGATAGTTAATTTCTCTCAAACCCATCATACGCCTTAAAAATACACCTAAAGACATTTAAACACATAAAATACACCATTAATTTGTTTAACCCATTAGACCTAAATATTACATACCAAAGTAAAACCCATTTTACGCCTTCAAAATACTGCAATGCTTTGTAACAGTGGCACATCAGCATCAGCAGTAAAACCAAAGTTCAATACATAACATAGTTTTTAAACACCACGCTAACATAACCAAAGTTCTACTTCCCTTGTGCTTTAACGACAATTTCTCCCTTCAAAACATTTGCATCCGACAGCAGAATACGTGCAGCATACTTTGTCCTCAGCCTTCTCAGTTCCGCTAACTTTCGCTGGCCATGCCTACTAAACCCGCAGTCAAATGGTTTGCCGACGCCCATATATTTTTCCATATGGCGCATCAAAAAAATGCCACAATCATGCAAATTGTTTGTTGTTGACCAAGGGATGTTCTCTTTAGTGATTGGCGCCGCACTGATTTCTTGACACTTCGGATGTTTCACTTGATACAGGTAGTTAACAAACAAATGTTTCTGTAACGTAAAAAAAAACTTTAGGTTAACTGCACCTTTTTGTTGTAACCTGTATGTGCTTTATCTTTTCAGATAATTATATTTTTTACTTACCACTTTAAAAGCGGAGTCTTTCGCAAAGTATTCATTGTTGTCATGCAACCGAACCAAGGGGTACAAGTCACCCCAATTATCAATCACTCGAATACTTGCATTCTTTAAGTCGAACCCGATTAGGTAGTAATGTTCAAATTCCACTATTGGAAAGAGAACCAAGTCAAAACGTTTTAGGTCCACCAGTTCTTCATTGTTGTACACCGCCGCCTTCATGTTTTTGCTGAATTTATCCATTCTTTGTTTCTCAGTTGTATTGACATCATTTAACATCCACTCAATCTACGCGTTAAGAATATATCAGTACCTTCTACTTTTTCAAAAACATAACAGCTATATTCATGAAATGTTACACTTTTATTAATACTTACAATAGCCTTTGTGCCGACAAACAGCCTCTTGTTGGACCCTGGTGCTTTATATTTTTCTTCAAAGTTCAAAACCTCCACCCAACAGTTAATGACTTCATCTATAACCTTTGTTTTTGGCTCTAAGCTTTTAAACCATCCCCTGTTACCTTCAACATCATATGTGCTCCTAAACAATACCTCACTACATATGCACTAAAAATGGTTAAAATTTTTTGGGTTACACTAACTAATAATTTATATATATTGTTTTACATCTACACTTACACGTCTGAATTGTTATCTTGTCTTTCTTCGTCGTCGGAGGGGTTGCTTGATCTGCATTGTAAACAAAAACAATTGTTACTATATGGTTTCTTATATCATTAATACAGAAAAATAGATTATTTTCTTTTTTACAAGCTTACATTTTTGCTTTCAGTTTTGCCTTTTTGTTGGCGACATTTGAAGCATCCACTCCTTCATTGTCGAATATTAAATTCCAAACATTTTTTTCAACGTTCGTTATTTCAGATGCCAAGTCCACACCATCATAGCTGAGTTTTCTGCTAGTACCTTCTTCTCTGAATGGGTTCCTTCTAGCCTTTTCCAATTTTGCTATACAACTCTCTCGGTGTTTGTCAAATGATTCCAAGTTACTCTTGTCGTCCATACCCTCAAACTCAACAGCTATAGGAATATAAGTTTTGTAACAACTAAAATTAAATACACATGTTAATTTAAACAATGTTTTTTATCTTACTTTTTAGTTTTTCATCCACGGTTTTCTTCTCACCCGGCGTCAATCCCACACTAAATGCAGTGCCCACCACTCCTGTTACCGATCAAACACTTCCGCGTCACAAATTTTTGCTTTTGTGTTTATTATTGTTGCATATCAAAACAAGTAATAACAAACTCAACTGATATAGTAATATAAATCTTGAAACAACACATATTAAATGGACATGTTTTTTTTAAAAACTGTTTTTTATGTTACCTTTTTGTTTTACATCTATGGACTTTTTCTCAGCTGTCGTCATCCCAACACTAATTGTACTGTCAATCACTTCTGCTATGGATCGAACCACTTCCGCGTCACAACTTTTTCCCTTGTGTTCCTCCTTGTTTCCTATCACATAAGTAATTCAATTCAGACTTCCATCTTTTACCCCTTCTATTTTTATAAATACCACTAGTATATATCATTTATTTCCAATAAATTGTACTCTTTTGACAATATACCTTTGGTTTCTTTCACATGGTCACGCGAGCCACACTTGTGACAAGTATTTTCCTTCTTTTCTTTTTCGAACATATATTCCGGTATAAATCCACTATGATAGATTTTGTTTTCATTCTCACACTTTTTAGCTGCATTCAACCATTAAATAATTTTTATAGTTATAATTCACCCATAAACTACTTATATACTACTACATATGTAATAATATTCGACAGTAACTCTTGTTAACATTACTGACCCGGTTTATCAATCTGTTGCTTCTCTCCCAACTGGCTTAAACCAAGGCTAAAGGTCGGAATATCGTCAATTCTAGTATTTCCCATTTCCATGGATTCACCACAACCTACCACGTAATCTAAACTTTATTTACTTGTATATTAAACTAAAAACGAATAATTTTCGAATGTAAATAGTTTCAGCTATCATATGTAATAATATTCGACAGTAACTCTTGTTAACATTACTGACCCGGTTTATCAATCTGTTGCTTCTCTCCCAACTGGCTTAAACCAAGGCTAAAGGTCGGAATATCGTCAATATTAGTATTTCCCCTTTCCATGGATTCACCACAACCTACCACGTATTCTAAACTTTATTTACTTGTATATTAAACTAAAAACGAATAATTTTCGAATGTAAATAGTTTCAGCTATCATATGTAATAATATTCGACAGTAACTGTTGTTAACATTACTGACCCGGTTTATCAATCTGTTGCTTCTCTCCCAACTGGCTTAAACCAAGGCTAAAGGTCGGAATATCGTCAATTCTAGTATTTCCCATTTCCATGGATTCACCACAACCTACCACGTAATCTAAACTTTATTTACTTGTATATTAAACTAAAAACGAATAATTTTCGAATGTAAATAGTTTCAGCTATCATTAATTTTCACATATGTAGTACTTACCGGAATCGACGACGGGTTTCTTCACTCCTATTTGGCTTAATCCTAGGCTAAAGCTTGGACTGTCGTCAACAATAGTAGTTCCTTTTGCCACAGGTTCAGTGCCAACTACATAAAACATTTTTTTTTAAACTGTTTACATTTTTTAACATACTTGTTAAGTATCCTGTTCAATTATAAATCAGGAATACCAACATTGTTACCTTCTCTGATTTCTCCCATCTTGTTAAGTATCCTGTTTCTAGGGCCCTTTTCCACAGTTCCACCATCCCCTATTAAATATAATAACAATCAGTTATCTTATTCAAATAGAAGGTATTAATTCTACCAGCTTTTAATACCCAAAATATATACCTTCCTGATTTATAATTGATCCTCTAATATCACTTTCAATTCCTTTGTTAACACGATCATCCTCCACCACCTTATCACCCTTGCGTGTTGATGATCGACCTTCAACTCTTGTGTTCCCCACATTTTTAGAGACGCACCTACCCGCTTTGCTACGTCCTGTGTGTCAGTTTTTTTTAAAATCAAAGCATTAATAGCCAAAACAGTTTTTTATATGGCATGTATTTTTACAAAATTCAAGCGTACCGACAACGTCTTTCTTCACTCCTATTTGGCTCAATCCTAGGCTAAAGCTTGGACTGTCGTCAACAATAGTATTTTCTTTTGCCACAGGTTCAATCCCACCTAAAAACAACAATAACCTTTAGTTAATTCTTTTTTTTAAAGACGTTACATTTATAAAACATACATTAAAAACTAAATAGTTACCTTCTCTGATTTCTTCCATTTTGTTAAGTTTGCTGTTTGTAGTCCCCTTTTCAACAGTTCCAACAGCCCCTATTTAACATAATAACCATCAGTAATCTTGGTCAACATATTCTATTTTTTATACAATATTTTTTATACAAACATATGTACCTTCCTGATTTATAATAGTTTCATGCTCCACCACGTTATCACCTTTGCGGTTTGATGATCCACCTTCAACCCTTGTTTTTCCCACATTCTTACGCATTTCGACATCTCCCATGACATTATCTTTATCTGCAGCCACTGTTTCTTCTATGTTGTCCATGACATCATCTCCACATCCATAAGCATCTTCATTTAATAAGAAGCTAATAATTAAACCTATGTACATTTTTATGTGTATACTATATAAGGATACAAATTGTTTACCAACCTTCATCGTCATCAGTGTATTTATTATTGTCATCAGTTACGTCCTTCATGTTTTCCTGATTAGCTAGATTGCCTAATACATTCCTTATCTGATCATCTGCCTTTCTTCCACGAACCCTATCCTTTTGTTTTTTTTTGAAACCACCTTTAAACAGGGAATCAAACCTTGCAATCAACGTCAACACATCTTCGTTTTCTGGCTCCTTATCATACACCTCTGTGATCTTTTTTTCAATTTTTCCCTTAGCTTTTAAAACCCCATCTAAGCTGCTTCTAATCTCCCTTGTCTTATCCTGCATAAGATTTGACAAGTGTTTGTAATTTCTTTTGGAAAACCATTCTATTATAAGTTTTATAAAAAATTTTAAATTTCAACTTACTAATAGCGGAAACGGAGGATTATCATCATCAACCTCATCAGCAGCTAATTTCTTTTCTCGGACAAAATTTCGAAACTTTCCTGTGCCGAACCCAGTCCCTTTGATTTCCAGCTTCTCTCTTTTTTTCAGGTTATTCTTGTTCCAATATTCTATCGGTAGCAAGGTTTGATTCAACTCCATCCCTTTGCATTCAATACTTTCAACGTAGAGCAACTACAATGTGTCATCAATATTGCAGAATATGTTATTTCTTCCAAGAGATAATTTAACAAATATAATGTAACAATATTAATGTATCCAGTAGTAGGACCCTCCAGTAGTATTACTCATTTATACGTAAATCGAATATCTGTCTTCCATTTATTTCTCAGCAATCTAACAGATTTTTTATAATTGAAATGCAAATTTATTTTTTATATATCGACATACTAGAAATACATACCGTTAGGATTGTCAGCGGTCCCGCAAATGGCTTGCTTCTGTCATGACTTTTCCACTTTCGTTTACATTTCTTCATTGATTGAAGTATGTAATCACACCAGTCTATTTTTTTTAAACTCATATCATCTTTCAACTTGTGTAATATGTTCAGCTTACACCTTCCTTGTTGATGGCATTCAACCATAACTGCAAGGAACAACATTAAGAAGTCTAGTCTGAAGTTGAAAGTGTCCTCATCATCCGCATTTTTAATGTTTTTTACAATCTGCGTTGGTGCGACAAAACGACCCGGATATCTATCTTTCCATTCTTGTACCTCAGGGTCCTTTAGCTCCATTTCCTCCACTTCATGTAATTTTATCCCCTTGCATGGTATCCCTAGTAACTTATGAATAGATTCCTTATCTATTTTTATTTTACCGCTCGGCACTCGGATTTGCATTTTTTTCGGCTTAAACCTATCTACAACATAATGTCCTAGTCTAGCCGGTACCCCATCCACCTTGAACTTGAGTAATTTCCCAAAACCCATACGTCTAACAGCGTTTTTTTGCTGTTCTTTCAAAGATGCAATGCCTTTAAAAAACTGTACCGGTGCTGAACGTGTCTTTATAGGAAACCATCCACTTTCCTTCTTGCTAGACTGCTCGTCTTCATCCAAACCTTCGTTATGCTTAGCCTTCTTTTTCTTGACACCTTCTTTCCGTTTCCGCTTCTTACTCAACTTCCTCTCCGCTAAATCGCTGTCCACCATATCTTCATTATCCGCCATTTTGTTCTTTATTTCTGTGGATGAAAAGTAATGTAGTTTATATGTATAATAACATTTCCTTACATTTCATACCCGAACATAGAACCAAATTATATTTAACACTAACTCCTTACCTTTACCATTCTTCTCTTTTGATCCTGTTAATTGAAACTTCACCACACTGCCACGTTTTCCTGTTTAAATCAATATTCGAACACTGAACATTGTGAAAAAAATTTTTGCTTGAAAGTCACATAAATTAGTTTAATGGTGTATCTAACCTTTTCTCCCTTTTAACGATGATATTATTTTACAATCCGAAGATCTTCCTTCAGAAACTGTGGTCAAAGATAAAAGATAAATTGTTTATTTTGAATTGTAATATTTTTTTCTAAGGAATGTTAATATTTTATAAATAAATATTTTCTATACCTTTTCCCTTGAGATTTTTTCCTGATATTATTTTACAGTCAGAAGATCTTCCATCACGACCTGATACTATCTTACAATCTGTCGACCTTCCTTCAGTACCTGTTTTGAAAGATAAAAAGGAGTTAATTTTCTTAAAAAATTTTACTCTTAATCAATATAAAGGATGCTATACTCTTAATAAATAAATATTTTTGTATACCTTTTTTGTTTTGATTTTTTCCTGATATTATCTTACAATCTGTCGACCTTCCTTCAGTACCTGTTTTTAACAAAAAAAAGTGCTTAAATTTTATAAAAATTTGTATTTTTAATCAATATAAAGAAGAATGCTTTACCGTCTTTCTTATAGTTTTTGCTTGACATAATCTTATTGTCCGTCTTCGCATTTTCCTCCTCTGAGGTTTCCTCTTCATACCCTGGGTTTATTATCTTATAATAATAAGTACCAAATTATATATAAACATTATTTTTATCGTCGAGAATATGGTTTTTGAACATCTGAAAGTAACGTACCTATTAACTTCCGTCTTTTGCGCGAATCTTTGTTCACAGCATTTGCCTCTTCCAGTTTATCAACTTCTATGGCAGTTTCCAGTGTGTTTGGCACACCTTGTTTTAACTTATTTCTTAGTATCCGGGGGCTTTTTCTAATTCTTCTCATTCTTCCAAATTCATACACGCTCCTGTAATGTTTTGGGATGCAAGTACAGTTTTATCAATTTCTTTCCTTTCAAACTATACAAACATTAAACTTTTTTGTATCAATGTACTTTTTTAAGTTATTACACCATTATCTTCTACTAATATCATACAGGGGTCCTATCATACATTCAAGTATTATCCTCATTTGTTGTTCATAACACTAACTAAGAATCCAGATGTAACCACGTTACATTAACCCCCCAACCCCCTACATAAATAAATTCAATCCATGTGCATAAATGTTAGGACTAAATGTACACTTTAGTACCCAGTTTAGTATTGTCTATTTTTTATATGCCCAAAAATTATTACTTTTTTTTTCCATCCCACTGATAAATATTACCAGAAAAAAAAAATTTAAAATAAAAAAGCATGCGTTGTCATAAAAATGTTTGATTTTAGTTTGATAAAACTACATAGACCCTATATACATGTAACCACTAAAAACTTTCTAACATAAAGTGAATTAATCCAGGGCCATAATACACCTCCTTCAAAAATTTTGTAATCATAACCAAAATTTTTTTTACACCGTAGATGAAACAAAACCCTCAATTAAATTCAAAGATGTTGTCTTTTTTAAACGTGTTATGTATCTATAAAATACAAAATGGATCAAAAATTGTTACCACTTTAAACGTGTTTCTTGCATCATATTTGCATTATGGATAAATAAATTTCTAAATAAAAAGTTGTAACCACTTTACATCAAAACCAAAGGATCAAAAATTTGAACGATTTTCGATACCCAAACGATCAAAAATTTGAACGCTGTTCGGTGTTCTGTTTTTTAATGTCTTATCTAAATATTTGTGCAATTCTTCACCAAAATGTATCAAAAATTAGGGTTTTTAGCCTAAAATACTTGTCATACCTTTTATCCTTTTGATCGGCACCTTTTGATGATGTTAAAGACTCCACCCGTTTCTTCATCATAAACCCTAGTTACACAACCAACTATCAAATCTGTTAACCAAGAAGTGAAGAAATCAAAACAACTTGAAGTAAATATACGACGAAACAACTATTTAAACACTCACTTCATAAATAATCTGATGCCACTTGAATGACAACCATAATTTCGTTTCTGTGTAAAAATGAGATGAAATTTTGATGTGTTGTTTAAGAGAATTTTAATGGAGAGAGAAGAAGAGAGAGAATAGATGTTTACTGAAAGGTTTACGAAATAATATAATAAAAAGAACGCAATCTTTAATGAGAGAGAAGAAGATATGGAAAGGTTTTTTTTTGTCAGAAAGGAATAGTCATATATCTGAAACCTCTGCATGCCCAACACATATTCAAAAATGGTTGTATGATGTCTTTTTACTATACTACCCTTTGTTATCTCATGGAACAAAAAGCACATGACGTTTATTAATATTAAAATGAAGGTTTCATATCAGCCCTTGATCAACCAAGATCTATGGTGGTTATTGGGTTTTCAGGGTTTTCACAACTCAGTAGGGTTTTTATTTTAACCAAACCCTAGATATATATATATATATATAGAGAGAGAGGACTAGGATCATTTAAGAACTCCTTTGAGTTGTGAGAACCATAGGTACTCACTTTATAACCACACTTATTTTAATCAAAAATGAATATGTGGTCCAAAACTAAACAACAATAAAATATTAAATAAAATATTAATATACTTACATAGGGTAAAAATCCTTTACATTGGTGTAATTTGGCGTAAATTCATGTATTTTTTTTTACAGCGGGGTTTACGTGTTTTTATAGCAGCTTGCAATTTTTTTTTCGCATTTTACGTCGAGTTCTCAACGGATCCCAATCTTATATATATGCTTTTGCACCTACTATAACATATAAGAACTTGCTAACTACATATATATAGAGGAAGGATAAATTGAAAACCCATTGAGTTAAGAAAACTTAGAAACCCATGTAAAAACCATCTAAAAAAACCTTTTTTTTTGAAAAAATTACACAAGGTAACATACATGTTTTTAAACGTTTTGGGCCAAAAAAAAATAAAAAAGTGTCGAGTGAATTTTAAAAAAAAAATAAACAACGCAAATTTTGTAACAGCGCTGTTAACATATGTTTTCTGCCTTTTAACATATGTTACAACGCTGTTAACATATGTTTTCTGCTTTCTAACATATGTTCCTAGTGCTGTCACAAATTTTGCGTTGTTTATTTTTTTTTTTAAATCCTCAGCGCTTTTTAAATTTTTTGGCCCAAAACACTTAAGTACATGTATGTTACCTTGTGTAATTTTTTCAAAAAAAAAAAAAATTTCAGATGGTTTTTACATGAGTTTTCTAAGTTTTCTTAACTCAAGGGATTTTTAGTTTATACTTTCCCTATATATATATATATATATATATATATATATATATATATTCATAGATGTAGTCAGTTTGGTAAAAATGTATTTTTTTTTTGTATTTTGATTGATATTGCTAGGAACATTGATTACAAAGGTTGCTAAGCCAGTTAGACGTAGCCTATGATTCTTAGACATCAGGTAAATCTCTAGTTAATAGGTGATAATTAATCACCCCACCAGACACGCCTCTTAAATCAATAATCATCATGACATGTCATTTGATACCAATTTGGTTGTTTTTTTTTCAGGTTCACATCACATCTTTAAAATGTGTTGAGGAAGTGACAAAGTTGTATAGAAACTTCAGTCGACCAACATGTGCACACGTAAAAGTAGGTTTATGAATTATCGAGCATTGATCCATTACAATTTTTTTCCTGAAAAAACAAACTATTCCTTTTACGGTACACATAATTTACCACTCCATATTAGGTTTGTCTATTTCAAAAAACACCCGAGAGATAAAGTAGTAGGTTTTATAAATTAACTTGCTATAGTTAATGGAGAAGGCCAGGATATGAAAAATCTTGCAAGCTAACAACGTTTACATCTTTTGACGACTTTCTTTTTAATTTTGTGGTCTATAAGTGAACTCAATAACTTCTAACTTATATCTTCTTAAAAGTTATCATTTACATTTTTATTAGGCCTGTAAACGAATCGAATGAATACGAACACATGCGTGTTCGTGTTTGTTCATTTAATTTTAACCGAACATGAATACTAACACATAATCGAACACATTTTTGTGTTCGTGTTCATTCATTAAGAAATTTGTCGTGTTCGTGTTCGTTTATGTTCGTTCATTTAAAACCTAAACGAACAGTTCATGAACATAAACGAACACAAATGATCAATATAAACGAACACAAATAAACATAAACAAATTAATGAACACAAACAAAACAAGTTAATAATGATTCATCACAATTTAACCAAGTCTAATACATCACAATGCAACCAAAATTAGTAGTTTGAATGTACATGATTCATTCAAAATATCCATCATGTATCTACCAAAAAAAGATAGGGCTGTGGAGTGTGGAGAAGAAGGGAGGTGGGGTTGTGAAGGGTGGAGAGCTGAGAAGTGATATGTTTAGAATGTTAGGGACTTAGGGTTAGGGTTACTTAACAAAAGAAAATAAATAATAAAAATAAAATAAAGTAAAGTTTAATTAAGCGAACATAAACGAACAAACATAAATGAATGAACATAAACGAACGTTCATGAACATAAATAAACGAACAAAACGTGTGTTCATGTTCGTTCGTTTAATTAAACGAACAAAAAATTGTGTTCGTGTTCGTTCATTTATTTAAATAAACGAACATAAACGAACTTTCCGCCGAACAGTTCAGGAACGTTCCGTTCGTTTACAGGGCTACAATTTATTGATTAAAACTTAAAACAAAAGTTAACCTTTTATATTAAGGAAATTTATTCATTTAAATATTATAAATTTTATATCAATCATTATCATCACAGCTTTAAAATGTTTTGAGGAAGTGACAAAGTTGTATAGAGACTTCACTCGATCAAGATGTGCACACGTAGAATTAAAAGTAGGTTTATGAGTTATCGAGTATTGATCATTTACAATTTGTTTTCCTGAAAAAACATCTTATTTCTTTTACGATACACACATTTTATCACTTCATATTAAATTTGTCCATCTCAATAAGCACCCAAGAATAAACTAGTATATTATATATCAAAATAATATACAGTAAAATGCTAACTTTTTAACTAAAGATAAATAGATGTATTTATAACTAGCTGGGCTAGCCCAGTTGGCCACCTCAATGAGGATTCGGAAACATAACCTAAGGGTTGTGGGTTCGATTCTGAGGGGGGGAGGGTTTACCCACATTATGTGGGGTTCCCGCCTGGGGTTTCCCTGGTTCGACTCGCAGCTTCAGCAGACCGGCTCTAATAAGTCCTACGGGCAGGGGTATCAAACGGCTGTTGGTCGGGCTCGAACTCGGGTAGGATCAAGATTTCACACAAGGATTTCCCAGCTGATCTACGCCTTCCAAAAAAAATAGATGTATTTATTCGTGTTCATCACTAGACAAGAGACATGGAAATTAGAAAACGAGGCAATCACAAATAAATGCAAGACATGTGGTTGGGTTAATGAGTTAGAATCGATTACAATTGTATAAATATGCTTGAACTAGAGTAATTTTTATTTCACTAAACTTTTAAAATAGTGTAACAATAGTTACTCTAATAATTATTGTATTTAATAGCAATCAATATCATTAACACATATACGCGAAAAATTACATCAAGATAGCGGGCAGGCGGGCAACAAGTTGCGCCGCAACCCCATTTTGGACCGCAAACCCTAACCTACTAAAAACAAACCCATGCCCCCCCCCCCGGAGTCGAGACACTGCTATGAATAACCCGCTGGACTCTGGTCAGGAAACGGATGGCTTCCGGTTTCAGGGATCCAAACGTATCAAATGCCAGGGGTACGAAAACGTGTTGGTTCTCCTCACAGGCTTTAGCATGCTTCTCAACTTTCTTCGCCTCTGCTTTCCGCACTGCTTGCCCTGCTACAAACCCACTATCCTTCAAACCAACCAGGGGAGATACACCTGTTAGGTCGACACAAGCGTGTTTTCCCCCGGCCCACCCAAAGACAAGCGGGTCTGCTGGACGTAGGGTGGATCTCCCTTCTACGGGGTCCGAGAGGAAATTCACAAGAGCCTCCTTCTTGGCTGAGATCCCAGCCCTTCTTAAAATGTCCCAAGTGTAGTGTAACCATTATTATTTTGTTCCTTTAAAGTGTAGTGTAAACAATTATCGCTCTAGTTATTCGTATCATTCATGTTAAATCATATTTGTGTCAGATCCCACCCCATTGTTAATTATATAATATAATACATGTCAAATTAATTTAATTGCAGTTTTATTTTAACATGTGTACAAAGTACATAAATAGATAAAGATAGATCAATCAAAAGTTGTAATTCGAGGAATATAGAAAAGGGTTGATCAACTTTTAAAACTGCAAAATTGATGCTTAAACTTATATAACTTTTTGATCATGTGAAGTCCACTACTCTCATCAGAGTCATCGGTTTCACCTCAAAAACCTAATAGACCCTAGAGTTGGCATTGATGCTTAAATAATGAGCATTTTTAAAGAATTGGGTTTCTTCATTTTTAAGCAATTAAGGGGCTTTAAGTCACATTAAAAGGTTTTTCATAAAAAAACTAGGTATTAACTAAAATTTCGAAGTGACTATGAAATTAGACGTACGGTTAACAACAAAAATCAGTTTGTCTCTGAGATTTCAAGGTCATGTGCCACAAGTTATAACATTTTTAATTTTCTTTTGTTGCATAGAAACTTATAACATTAGTACAATTATGATCATTGCTAAAAACAAACAATACAAAATCATTGTACATAGTTAAATGAACCATGAGGATTTTTTTAGCATTTTTAGAATCAAAGTTGTTCATCAACTCATCATAGTTTATACTCTTAAATATATCATTCTCAATAACTATTTAGAATATGAAATTACTACTAAGTAGACTAGTTTGAATTAAATTCTTTT
The DNA here is from genome assembly GCA_030844895.1 of Ambrosia x helenae. Lineage (NCBI taxonomy): Eukaryota > Viridiplantae > Streptophyta > Magnoliopsida > Asterales > Asteraceae > Ambrosia > Ambrosia x helenae. The sequence continues at coordinate 20,116 of JAUTDX010001840.1, read as the reverse complement.
ACTCAGTGATGTTTATTACCGTATTCAAGTAGTGATAGTAGAAAGGGCCGAACTTAACAAGAAAATCAAATACTTTAAACGTTCAAGACACTTTTGAGTATGTGATTGCACACACGATCAACTATAACTATTTTTCTAGGATTTATGACATGTATGGTAATAAGTGATACTCACCCGGTTACCGAAATTGATATTATATTTTATAGTTATGTTATATATTATATAACTATAAAATATAATAAATAGTATTTGAAATAGTTAAAACATGAAATTATAAATATCAAAAGATTGTAATAATAATAGTTGAGTATTTGATATTCAAGTTGAGCTCTGGCATATGACACGTTTTACAAACCAATATATGACCTAGATTAACAAAATCCACCCATACAAGGGAGGGCACTTCTCATATTCTTACATTTAAGGTACTATACCAACATACATAGCCATATAAAGAACATCTTGCCATTTAATTAGGTCACGCGTTATGAAGTCCAGGAGTGGATTTGGGGAGGTGCCACATTGGATGGGGAAGAAGGGGAACACTACGTCTCCTCTCTTGGTCCAGTGATACAATGTCATGCGTCTTTCCTTCACACACTCCCTCTCTTTATCTCTCTATCTATTTAATGCTAACAGATATTAGAAAAAGGTAAAGCGAAAGGAAAGGATCATAAGGATGAGCAAACGGTATCTCGTACCGGAACCACACCGTACCGTATTAGGCCATTTTCGGTACCCATTTTTTGCGTTTTTTGTTCGGTATGCTATCGGTATTTTGGGTTGATTTACCCTTGACTACCATATTATACCGAACACTTTTGGTATCTACGTCATTTTCTTGTGATTTTGGGATCAGTACCGGTACATCGCTAAGCTTATACCTAACCATAACATGGATTTGAGGATGAAATGGAAAGATGGAAGATATGGTGATGTGATGCTGAGGTGATATTTGAGAACGAAGGAACCATAACATAGCCTTAAAAGTAAGGGAGTGATTAAGAATTCCTACGACAGTTTAAGGTCTAAACATAACTTTGTTAATCATGCTTTGCTGTACATTAGCAAGTTAATCCACAGATTAACTAGTGGATTCCATCACAAATTGTTTTTTTAGTTGCTGACGAAATCATCGATTCTCACATAGAGCAGCACACCCACGCGCAAAGAAACACGTGTGAATCACGGACCAATAAACACGATGTGTTATAAAGAGTGTTAGACACGCGCTCTAATGACGTTTGATATATCTCTTGCATTTATTTTATTTTAGAAAATTCTGAAAATTAATAAAAGATTCTTTTTAACAGGTAGGGAGAGAAAGTAGCGGATTGCGATTTTGCATCTTTAAAATTTAGACTTTGGCCACTAAATTTTTAACAAATTACTATTTTCTCACATTACTTTTTTTTTCTTTATTTTGATTTTTGTATAAAAAAAGTACTCAAATTTGGATTCTTTTTGTTGGGACAGAATTAAACAAGTACGGAAATGTTTAAGTATTATTAGACAACCATCTTGTGGTTAGGTTTTCTTTTTTAATAGACTGAATTACAAGTTTTGTCCTTTAACTTTATACCAAATTTCAACGGATGTCTTTTAACTTTAAAATTGATTGGTTTTGTACTTTATGTTTTAAAATCTTGCACGTTTTGTCCTTTGGTGCTAGCCCAGTTAATTTTTTGCGTTAAGTGGAGGGTAAAATTGTCTTTTTACCCATTTATTTAGAAAAACATTATAAAATTTAAAAAAACAGAATTTATATATATATATATATATATTAATTGAGTTGAACGAGAGACAGAGGAGAGACCACAACACCACCACACCCATCACCTCCATCCCCACACCACCATCACCTTCATTCACCACCTGCCACCGCCTCCGGCGGAGCTCCGGCCGAGCAGACCACAACACCACCACACCCACACCCTTCCGGTGGACAGAGAGAGAAAGCGTGGGAGAGAGAGAACGAGAGACAGAGGACAAAGAGAAAGCGTGGGAGAGAGAGAGAGATTCTGAAGTAGAACTCCGGTTGAAGAACTCTGACGATTGGGACAGATATAAGCTTTTCCGGCTTGTAAATATCACGATGGGGGTAGTTTAGGATTTGTTTGTGGAAATAGAAACCCAAAATCTGTTGCAGGTGGTTGTGTATCGTTATGCAAAAACTCATAACCACCATCATCTTCATCATCACTATAATAATAATAATCGGAAAGAAGCTAGGGTTTTAGATGTTGATGAAACAAACAATTTGGGGGAATTTGTTTTTGTGGCGTGCGGATGGTTTTGACGGGAAGGTAGACTGGTGGATTATTTGGATGGTAGACTAGTGGTGGTCCGGTGGACATTGTTGGGTTCATGGGTTTCAAGGTGAAGATGATGGTGTTAGATTGTTGGTGCACAGCTGGGTTTATAATAGGGTTAAGGGTATTCAAGTATGGATGGATGGATGCTGCTGCTTGTTGGGCTATTAAGAGAGGGGGGGGGGGGGTCGGCGGCAGGTGGTGGTGGTCAGACAGGTGGTGGTGGTCGGCAGCAGGTGGTGGTGGTGGTCAGGCAGGCGGTGGTGGTCGGCGAGCGGTGGTGATGGTAGGTTATGGTGTTGGCAGGTATGAAGAGAGAGGGGGGTTATATTAATTTTACTTTTTGTCCAAAACTTTAATTTACTTACACAAATAGTCCTTGGAAGAGTAAAAAGACAATTTTACCCTTCACTTAATGAAAAAAATTAACTGGGTTAGCACCAAAGGACAAAACGTGCAAGATTTTAAAACATAAAGTACAAAACCAATCAATTTTAAAGTTAAAGGACATCCGTTGAAATTTGGTATAAAGTTAAAGGACAAAACTTGTAATTCAGTCTTTTTAATATAGATTAAACCTTATAAAAAGTATTTGTCAACATATGTTTATGTTTTTTTTTTAAATAGAATCAGTTACATTGTGTCTAGATCGATAAAAATTGTAACGATAATAAGTTGTCAATTCTGTTAAGAGTTGTATTCAACATGTTGAGAGGATACGGAAGAAATTTGAATGGTAAGACTTGTCTTTCTGAATTGTTACATGATTGGATTGGATTGTATTGCGTAACATAGGTGACTATATAGATTCGGTTTGAAATTCGAGAAAACCAAAGCTATGGTTGAAGGCACAAGCGGATTTATGAGCGAGGTATGGGTAGCCCGAGCTATCTCTCAACTTTGTCGGGCAAGTGCAAAATTAGTGCAAGTTTTTTCTTCTCTATTTTATACATTGGATATCCCTGATTTTTTTCTTTTAGATCAACTATTGGTTAAAGGTAATAGAAAAGAGTATAGGTATGCCTAATTTAGACAAGCATGAAGATTTGCTGAAAATTTGTACCCATACATAGTCCATTTTAGACATAAAATGCTAATCACAATTACAATATTAATGACTTATATTTTTCTTAATTTAGGTCCTAATAAAAATTTACATTATGCTTTAAAGTTTTTTATTTAAAAAGAAAATATTTTACAAGTTTATAAGAAATATATAAACTTGTCATTCAAATTTTGATAAAGGGATTTTTGAATAAGCCTAATTGATTTGACAATTTGTTTTTTAATGTTTATATTTTAAATACAATTTTATTTTTTATAACTTATAATTTATAATGTTTAAATAATTTTGTATATACATTTACCATGTTTGTTTTCATATACATTTTGATACAAATAATTAAATAAGAATGTTTTAAACCAAAAACATGTTATCTATAATATTAAATTGTAGATAAAAACGAACACATTACGACGGTGTATAAAACATTATATAATAAAATTTAAAATAAAAATTTAATATAATTCCTTTAAATTAAAATAATAATAATAATAAACAGATCACATTATTTACTTTTTTAACGCACGTTTAAATAGAAGCCGGGTACTCCATCTCATTATTTACTAATCTTGGTGTAAATAGTGATAAAATGAAACTTTTGTGGCAAAATGGTGAATTTATTCATAATCTGGTGCCAAATATGAGTTTTAACTCAAGTAGATTGTAAGTATGCATACATCAGAAACAAAACAGACACTAAAAAAAAATCAACAAAAACCAATTATTTATTAATCTTACATCAGCCTATCTTTACTTTCTGTACTTGTATTCTTCTTGAATCATCAAACTACTATCTTAAAAATTGAATCTTCTTTCTTTTCTTTTCTTTTCTTTCTTTGATCAGCTGTGGGATTCCCTAGGGGGGCTTATGGTGGGGCTTCTTAGATTGTAAGGAGAATCTTGAACACATAACAAAGCAACAGGCTTAGAAAAGAGGTTTTTTTTCAAGAACATTGGAGACAAAGAAACTCAGGGATGATTACCAGGTAGAATATTTAGATGTTTTCTATGTATATTGTCTGTTTATTTCATAGCAAAAAAACAGTTTTGTTTCTTTTCTTTTCTTACTAGATAGATACATGTGTTCAAGATTTTTTTTTATTTATTTTAAAATAATTTTTTTTTACTTGCTTGCTTTTGGGCATTTGAGGTTATGAATTCTTGACCAGATTTTAATGTGGTGATTTTATTGGTTGTTTAAGAATTTAATCCCATGTACATGACCCATTTGAGGCAAAATCTTTGAGATTTTCACTATTTTATTTATTTATTTATTTATTTTTTGTGTGTGTGTGTGTTCTTGATGGGATTTCCTCATTGATTGATTTTATTTGTATATATTTCATGAATTTAGCAAAAGAATTTGATTGATCTTTATGCATCTGGTGATGATTATCTTACATGTTTGACTGCTTACATAAGTCAAAATAGCAAATCTTTGCAGAATATTCTGATTTTCTACTGTTTGTAGCATATTGTTTTGATTTGTTATGGATATTAATCTTTAAGTCTGCTGGTTGATCTTTTATTCTTTTTACATCTGTTGGTAATTATTTTACATGTTTGACTAATTACAGAGTCAAGATATCAACTTTTTTACACAAACCTTTGATTTTACAAGGGTGTTTTTTTTTAATCATGTTTTATAAGATTTTTTTATCTGGGGTTTCTTTAATCTCCATTTCCTACTCTTTATTGCATTTATTGATGATTATTTGACATGTTTGACTATTCAGACAAATCAAAACAAAAAATCTTGGTATTAGACCAATTACACTAGTCAAAATAGCAATTTTGCTTTCGATAAATTTGGCTCTCTGGCCCCCGAAGCTATTGGGTTCCTAGACAGAGTGCAGGGGGTCGTACATAGCAATTTCTCAACCTATAGGTACCAAGGTTTTGCTATTCAAAAGGGGACTTGCGGCGCAGTTTGTTGCCTTTTAGCATGCCATACTGCTGTATATTTTACCTTTATTATATGAAAGAAATTCATAAATTTAATGATATCTTGGTGTCTGGTTGACTGGTTCTGAATCTGAAGAATGTTTTATGTTTCTCCCCGTTTTGACAGATATACACCGCAGAGTGCGAACAATAAATCTTTTGCTTTTTAAAACAGAAGTTGTGGGAGTTAGATTAAAGATTACCCATGGATGAAAATGAGTTCACCCTCGGGAATTCACCCGATGCACTCATGGATTTAGATTACATAGATGAGCTCTTATTAGATGGATGTTGGTTACAAGCAACTAATGGATCTGAAATGTTGAATGATGACCCTTCTGCTTCCAACCCACTGTTTGATCCTTCGTTTCAATGGCCTAAACTCGACGCCAACACTGAAAATCCAGAGTCAAATGACCCTGGACAAAATTCGCCGAAATCCCATGTCAGAACTCTTGTTAATTTACCAAATCCGTCCGAAAATCTTTCTGAATTAAGCAATCAATGGTGGATTGCACCAAGCCCTTCATTATCTGTGATGGAAAGATTAGTGCATGCAATCGATAACATAAGACATTACACGGTTGACCAGAAGCTACTTATTCAAGTATGGCTGCCCGAAATCAGAGATGGAAAGAAAGTTCTAAGTACAAGTCAACAGCTTTTCTCGCTTATGTTCAACTGCCCGCGGCTTTCTAATTATAGAAACATATCCGAAGGTTATCATTTTCCAGCCGAAGGGGATCCTAGAGATAGCGTTGGGTTGCCCGGAAGGGTATTTATGGAGAAAGTCCCCGAGTGGACTCCTGATGTTCGGCTCTTTAAGGCTGAAGAGTATCCAAGAGTGTCTCATGCTAAAATACACGATGTTCGTGGGAGTGTGGCGGTCCCGTTTTTTGGTCAAGATGTTAAGGATTGCCTTGGCGTTGTTGAAGTTATCACGACTATTCAGAAGAGTAATTACACTTCAGAGATTCAAAGTGTTTGTAAGGCTCTTGAGGTATGTTTTCTATCTGTTTTTTTTTTCAAGATTATAACTTTTTACTCCTTTAATAATCTATAAAAGAAGTTTTATGATTTTGATAGGCAGTTGACCTCAAAGGTTCTGACGATTCAAACACACAGAAACTTATGGTAAGTGGAATCCAAATTCGATAAAGAAAATGCGACAATATTTTAATAAATGAGTACTAATGTTTTCTATTATGATTAGGTAAGCAATGGCTTCTATCATCCTGCATTACCGGAGATTCGTGAAACGCTGAGATCTGCATGCACAAGGCATAAACTACCATTAGCTCAGACATGGATCCCATGCATCCAACAAGGCGGCAAAGCTGGCTGCCGTCACTCAAACGAAAACTTAGTCCGCTGTATCTCCACTGTTGATTCTGCTTCCTACGTATCTGAACGTCGGTTTGAAGACTTTCAAGAAGCTTGTTCTGAGCATCACTTGTTTATCGGTCAAGGTGTTGTTGGCAAAGCTTTCCAATCGAATGAGTTGTTCTGCTACTCGCCTGATGTGACATCATACATGAAAACCGAGTACCCACTTGCTCATCATGCTAGAATCTCTGACTTGCATGCTGCTGTGGCTGTACGGGTCAGAACGACGTATGCTTCCAAGGTTGACTTTGTGTTGGAGTTTTTCTTGCCTGTTGACTGCAAGGACCGTGAAGAGCAAAAGGGGCTAATTAATTCGCTGTTGGATACTCTACACGAGGTTTGCAGAAACCTGAGGATTGTTGCAGAGATGGAGTTGCAGGAAAATGGCGTTAATGAGGGGTTGCTTGTTTCTGATACAGGATCAGTTGCAAAAGCTCAAGAAATAGATGGTCATCGTCAAGGCACTGGGTCGGGGTCGGGCTCAAATTCGGGTCCAGGCATGGAGAAGCGACGAGCTGGTGCCAAACTGGAGAAACAGATTACTTTAGAAATGCTAAGACAACATTTTGCTGGCAGCCTGAAAGATGCTGCCAAGAGTATTGGTGGTATGTTCATGTCATTTGCTACAATCATTTAGTTTGCATATTCAAATCTTGAACTCTTGTTATTGTAACTGCAGTTTGTCCAACGACTCTGAAACGGATATGCAGGCAACATGGGATTCAACGGTGGCCATCTCGGAAGATCAAGAAAGTCGGTCACTCATTAAGGAAGATCCAACTTGTAATGGACTCGGTGCATGGTGGGTCGGGTTCATTTCAGATCGACTCTTTCTATTCAAACTTTCCAAAACTAGCTTCTCCGGACCCGTCAAAAAAGACCCATCTCTCGTTTCCGGATAAAAAGTTCAAAGCTTTCGACGGTAAGGCCACCGAAGGCGCCACTTCATGCAGTCAAGGTTCGAGTTCCAGTCATTCTATTTCTGGTGGGACACACAGTGTTCCAACCTTTGATCAAGATACAAGTGGCAGTGCTCTAAAAAGAGCCAAAAGCGCTGCAGAGATTCACACGTCTCCTGCATCAAATGATCAGAATCAAGATCAAGATCAAGATCAGGAACCAAAGATGTTTAAAAGATCCCATAGTCATAAATTACTCAAAGAGAGTCAAGATCGCCCCCCTAAACCGCGTGTCAAACCAGAAGCCCATACTGGGAGGGTCAAAGTAACTTTTGGCGAAGAAAAAATCCGTTTTAGGATGCAAAAAGGTTGGGGTTACAATGAATTGATGCAAGAAACCGCGAAAAGGTTTAGCTTGAATGATACCAGTGGGTATCAACTAAGGTACCTCGATGATGATTCAGAATGGGTATTACTAACTTGTGATGCTGATGTAGAAGAGTGCCTCGATGTGTACCAATCATATAAAAGTGGGACCATTCGGCTCGCTCTTCGTGAGTCACCACCTCATATTGGTAGTAGCTTAGGTAGCAATGCACCCTTGTAAAAGGGTGACCATGGTGCACCATCGTTCACCACGGTTCTTAACTTGGTCAATGGTCAGAACAACTGGTGCACCCAAGGTTTCAGGTTTTAGGGAGTTGGTGCACAAAGTCTAGGTATGCGACTTTTACTTTGCATATGTGAAGATTGTGCTCCTGTAGTGCTTGTAGGATATTGTGGCTGATGCATTGTGATGTTGTAGTGTATGTATTTTAAGGTTGTATTGTATGCGTTATTGGGTTGTACTGTATGACGAGTCAAAAACGGTTGGAATAGTTGTGAATTTGAGAAATGCAGGGTGTTGCTGGAACTGATGCTGTTATTTTTAGTTACAGCAAGTCAATATTAGGAGGTTAGTATCATATATGAAATGTTTAGTAGATTGTAGATAATAAAGGTACAAATCGCATTGCATGATGCATAAGTATTAACGCGTCTGGTGTAAACTACTGTATACTGTATAGTATTGACAGCAACACCTATATGTTATCCGGCTTACTGAAATGTTTATTCGAAACGACAAATTTATCCACTTGTTGAATTATCCTTTGACTTTGACTGGCTCGGTTTCACTCTAATTGCATTGATACATTGCAGACTCGAGACAACTTCCTTCATAGAAGGCCGGTTCTTGGGTTTTGATTCAAGACAAGTTATGATGAGCTCAGCAGCTTTAATAACGCCTTTCGTTGGGTAATCTTGGTCCAGCCGCGGGTCAATTATTCTTTGCAATTTCTTTATGTTGGTTAAGGAAGGTTTGGCCCACTCCACAAAGTTTTGCTTCATGCCATTATAAGTATAGTCTGATGCTCTTAACCCTGTTATAATCTCGAGCATCACCACTCCAAAAGCATAAACGTCACTCTTGACATATAACCGACCTATAATCGAAAGTAAACACCATTATCATAAATGTTTTCATGGATTTTGCAACAATGATGGACCAGGTAGTAAACAATGATCAACATGTGAAAACATGCAAAGTAACTGGTCTAAGGGGCTTGGGTTTAGAAAGTGCGACGTGTTTTAAGTCCCAAGAGTTGAGGCGTGCCATGAGGCAAGAGTTTCAAGTACACATCATCCTCCCAAGGACCCCAATTTTGACCAAATAAAACCAATTTGACCCATATGTGCATCAGGCACCGCCTCAAGGTCCAGAGATGTTTTCCTGATCGTCGCGCGCTTTTAAAACAAAGCTTGGGGGGGGGGGGGGGGAGGGTTGAATGCACATATTAAAAAGTGATTGTGAAATTAAGGGAACTAACCAGTGGCCATATATTCAGGAGCCATATAACCATAGGTGCCTGCTATGCCTGTTGAGACATAAGACTCCCCATTAATCGGCCTAGTTTTGCCAACCCAAAATCCGACAGCTTTGCATTAAAATCCTGAAATATTCGAAAAGTTTTAGTTTGATAAAGATTAAAATAAAGTATTGAATCCAAACCATCAACATTTTTAGAGGTGTGCAAATTTGACTAGTTTTTTACTTGCCTTATCTAACAAAATATTTGAGGATTTCACATCCCTGCAGATGACATTATTCTGTGTAGAGTGCAAGAAAGCAAGGCCTTGAGCTACTCCCATTGCTATTTTAACCCTTGTGTCCCATGGAAGTTGTTCTGCACCTTCTGCAAAATCCAAGTTTATTGAATAAATTAGTTATAAATCTTAAACAAGAAAATTGTTTTTCTGTAGATGTTGGCGTAGATTTAAATTCGTACCCGTGAAGAGGTGCATATCTAAGCTTCCCTTTTGCATATATTCATAAATAAGAAGAAAATTATTATTTTCCCAGCAATATCCAAAGAGCTTAACAACGTTCGGGTGGCTAAATGTTCCCAAGAATTTCACTTCTGCCTGTAACCAAAATACACAAAATTAACAATTTGATTTGCCGTTTCAAAAACTTCTTTTCGTTACAAATATTATCATAGTATGTTGTTAAAAATACACATATTATCATTCAAACCTTACTGGACTATCTTATTGGGCTTGTTAATAAGGGCTCACTTATTATTCTGACTAGTAAGTGGGCTTATTAGTGGACTGTTTTTATGGGCTGATAAATGGTTGTTATGAGTTGTTATAATCAGGTTGATCTAACGGTGGACATTTGGTTGATCGTGTGGCTGTGGCTTCTTCTCGTGTATCTAAGCAGAAGCTTCTGGAGAATATTATATAAACGAGTTTATTGTTTTTATTTTCATTATTCGTTGAGTCTGTTTCTCTCTCTAATTAGTCTTTCTCTGTATTTGTTAGGTCATCGTCTTCTTTATCTCTGTATTAGGGTTTATAGCTCTGTAAGTCGTTGTATTGTATTGTTCTTATTATTGATCCAATATCTGATCATATTATCAGCTATTGGATCTGACTTTGTATCTTTCTTTGAGTTCTATGATTGTAGAACTCTGGGTATTTGGGGGGTAATATTTTGGGTTGGTTTAATAAGAGTTTTGTCACCTGTTTTGTCGCTATTTCCCTATTGTTTGGTTGTTGTTCTTGTTATTAGTTAGTTTGTATTGTTCAGATTCATATTTTTCGACATGGTATCAGAGCTCATTGGCTCTTGATTCTGGTGTCCTTTGTCTTCCGCTGTTCGTCTTGGTTTTATTGTTGTCTTCTGTGTTTAGATCTGGTCTAGTCTTTGCTTGGTCGTCTGTTAGGGTTTTGATCTCATCTATAGATCTTGACCTTGATCTCTTGTTCTTTAGTAGATCTGATCTTTTTAGATCTGGTCTATTATTTTTTGGTTTCTTATCTTGTGTAGATCTGGAGTGGTTGTCAACTTTTGTTGGCTGATTACTCTTGGTAGTATTTGGGCTTCTTGGATTCTGGATTGGAGGCTTGCTCTTGTTGGTTGCTCTCTGGTCGTGTAACCCTAAGTGAAGGTTACAGACTACGAGTTTTTGGTGAGACTGTTCCATTCTCTCTTTATTGTTGTTTGTTGTGTCTAGGAGCACTGACCGGGTTAGGGGGACCGGTATTGGCTCAGTATTTGATTGTGTCTACTTGCTGTATTGTTTGTTTTGTTATTTGTTTCATTACTGTTGGTTATTACTATATATACATATATATATATATAGATAATAAAAGGACTCCTGTGTTAAGAATTGGGTAGGCACCTTGAGTGACGAACCTACTATCTTTACACTGACACAGCTTCGTCCTTCTAGGATATTTCTGTTGATTTAGTTGCTATTGTTTCCTTCTGTGTGTTGTCTATTGATTCTCTGTTATCTCTTTGTATTTGTGCAATATGGGAGATGCTATTGTTAATCCACCACCACCAAATGGTAATGGTGGTGGTGATCCTAATCAGGGCACCTTGATCAGTAAACTTGATATAGGTGACCCTTTGTACATTCATCCTAGTGATACCAGTACTTTGACCATCATCAGTGTAAAATTGAAAGGTACTGATAACTATAAAGTGTGGTCTAATGCTATGAAACTTGCACTTGAAACTAAAAATAAATATGGCTTTATAGATGGTACTGTAGTTAGACCAACTGATGATGAAGTACTGGGTAAACAATGGGATAGATGTAACTCAGTTGTTTTGTCTTGGCTGTTAAATTCTGTTAATGAGGAACTTTATTTAGGACAAGTGTTTTCAAAACTTGCTAGGATGTTTGGTTAGACCTTAGGGAAACCTATGATAAGGTTGATGGGTCAGTTGTCTTTAGTTTGCATCAGCAAATATGTTCTATGAATCAAGGTGGTAGTTCAGTTGCTGAATACTACCACAAATTGAACACAATGTGGAAACAGTTTGATTCCATTGTTCAATTACCACCCTGTTCGTGTGAGGCTTCAAAAGAGTTTAATAATTTCAATGGGTTAATAAGACTTATGCAATTTTTAATGGGTTTAGATGAAATTTATCAACCTGTTAGAACAAATTTGTTGATGCAAGACCCATTGCCCTCTGTGAAACATGCCTTTTCTATTGTGTCTAGGGAAGAATCACATAGGAAGTCTAGTACTAATACTGCTAAAGAAACCAATGTGGCTTTCCTAACTAGAACTAATAATAGTAACACTAATAGAAGAAATGTTAATAGAGGGTCTAATCAAAGTTTTCCAAATTCTGGAAACAGAGGACCTAACCCCAACCTTAAGTGTACTCACTGTAACATGCTTGGTCATACTGTGGATAGGTGCTATGAACTTGTAGGGTATCCCCCAGGGGTTAGGAGGAAAGGATCTAATCAGAATGTTAGATCTAATATGTCCTCAAATGTTTCTTCTGATAAGCAATCCATTTCTAGTTCTTCTGGTTTGCCTTTTTCATCTGAACAGATATCAAAGCTTATGAATCTGATCAGTGAGAAAGGAGGAAATGATCCTCAGATTAGTAATGCAGGAGGTAAGAGTGTGTTTATAAATGGTTTTTCTTGTATGTCTAGAATTTCTAATTTGGAAAATATTTTGAAAAATTTTTCAAGTTGTTCAAGTTTTGTCAAAGCTGCTATTAGTCATGGTTGGATTACTGATTCTGGTGCAAACCAACACATGACTAGTAGTGACAAAGACATGTTTAATATAGTTGAAGTGTCTGAATATGATATTTTAGTTAAACATCCAAATGGCACTAGTGCCAGAGTTACTAAAATAGGAGATATCCAACTTGCTGAAGGTGTTGTCTTGTATGATGTGTTTTTTGATTCCTGATTATTGTGTGAATCTTCTGTCTGTTCATAAGTTAGCTAGAGATAATAAGCTAAGTGTTCTATTTGATGAACAAAGTTGTTACATTCAGGATTCCAAGTCCAAGAGAATCCTGGTGACTGGTAAACAGACTGATGGTCTGTACTTTGTTGGTAAAGATGTAAGTGTTAATAATAGTTGTTTCAATAGTATAGATGATGCCAATTTATGGCATAGTAGACTTGGTCATCCCTCTGATCAGGTGTTAGCTGTGTTAAGAAAGAGTCTGAATATTGGACAAAGAGATTCACATCAGCCTTGTGACATATGTCACAAGGCAAAACAAGTTAGGGTACCCTTCCCTATCAGTGATCATGTTTCCAAACAAATAGGTGATCTTATTCATCTAGATGTTTGGGGACCCTATAGGGTTACTAGTAGGGAAGGATACAGGTTTTTTCTAACTGTGGTAGATGATTTTAGTAGAACTGTATGGTGCTATATGTTAAAATCTAAAACTGAAGTTTATGAAAATATAGTTATCTTTTATGAGTTGATTAAAACTCAATTTAAACAGAAAGTAAAAGTGTTTAGGAGTGATAATGGACTGAATTTGTGAATAAACAATTTCAAGATTTTTTGTAATAAAAGTGGTATTATTCATCAAACAACATGTGCTTATACCCCTCAGCAAAATGGGATAGCTGAGAGGAAGCACAGACATCTTCTAAACACAGCTAGGGCTCTGTTATTTCAGAGTGGATTACCACTTAGATTTTGGAGTGATTGTGTTTTAACTGCTACCTATTTGATTAACAGGATCCCCTCTTCAGTATTGTTAGGTAAGAGTCCCTATGAGGTTGTATATGGGTTCCCCCCAATACTCAGTCACATAAAAACCTTTGGTTGTCTTTGTTTTAACACAGTTCTAAATAATTCTGATAAATTGTCAGTTAGGTCAGAAAAATGTGCTCTTATAGGATACTCAAATTTTAAAAAAGGCTACAAGTTGTGGTGTTTAGAATCTAAAACTGTTGAGTATTCTAGGGATGTCAGATTTTATGAAGAAATTTTTCCATTTAAACAAATTATTGATACAACTGATGTGGTTAATAATGGTTTAAACAATCTAAATTTTTTTAATCAGTTTGAATCAACTGAAGTGTCTAGTGTGACTGAGAGAACCATCCTTCCCAATGATGAAGGGGAATTCACTAGTTCTCAGGAACACTTAACTAGTTTGCACCCAGAAAATCCTCCCAGGACTGCTGGGGGGGTAGACTTAGGTCAGCAGCCTGGCAGTCCAGGTAGCAGGACTTCTGGAAAGGCAAACCATGATGTTAATGTTCCAAATGAAGAGACTGTTCCACCTGAGGGAAGTGTTAGGAGGTCTAGTAGAGTGTCTAATGTTCCTAGGAAGTTTGATGATTATGTTGTTGAGGGTAAAGTGAAATATGGGGTTGAGAAAGTTGTCAACTATTCTCACCTGTCTAGTGAGAATTACTGTTTTGTTTCCAGTCTAAATAAGACTGTTGAGCCCAGTTCTTATTCAGAAGCCTCCAAAGACCCTAGATGGGTGGAGGCAATGAACCAAGAAATGGAAGCTCTTTATAGAAATAAGACCTGGGAACTGACTGACTTACCTAAAGGGAGAAAACCTATAGGTTGTAAGTGGGTCTATAAGGTCAAGTATAAAGCAAATGGTGAGGTTGAGAGGTTTAAGGCAAGACTTGTTGCCAAAGGATATAATCAAAGAGAGGGTTTAGATTTTGGTGAAACTTTTTCACCTGTTGTAAAAATGGTAACTATTAGATGTGTTCTAAGTCTTGCTGTTCAAAATGGTTGGTCATTATATCAGTTAGACATTAATAATGCATTCCTTTATGGGTCCATTACAGAGGATGTTTATATGATTCCTCCTGAAGGCTATAGTTCTAACAATGATAATAAAGTTTTGCAAACTTGTTAAATCATTGTATGGACTTAAGCAGGCCCCAAGAAAGTGGAATGAGAAACTTACTAATGTCTTGTTACAGTTTGGGTTTTTACAAAGTACCTGTGATCATTCTTTATTTATTAAGTCTGAAAAAGATATTTTTATAGCTCTATTGGTCTATGTTGATGATATTGTTATAACTGGTAACAATGTTCGTGAAATTGAGAATATAAAGATGTTCTTGAGTTCAAATTTCAAATTAAAGACTTAGGAATATTGAAATATTTCTTAGGTATTGAAGTGTTATATACTGAATCTGGGATATGTTTATCTCAGAGAAAGTATTGTTTGGAATTATTGAGTGAGTTTGGTTATCTAGGTTGTAAACCTGTTAATACACCAATTGAACAAAACTATGTTTTGTCCAATAAGCATGGTAAGAATGAACAGGTCCTAGAAAATATTAATGGGTATCAAAAACTGATAGGCAAGCTTATATACTTGTCTATAACAAGACCAGATATAAGTTATGCTGTTCAGGTTTTGAGCCAGTTCATGCACAAACCCACTCAGGGTCATTTACGAACTGCACTAAGACTTCTTAGATACTTAAAACTGTCACCTGGAAAAGGTTTACAATTTAAGAGGTCTAATAACTTTGAGTTAAGTGCATTTGTTGATTCTGACTGGGCAAAGTGTTTAGTGACAAGAAAATCTGTCACTGGGTACTGTGTTTTTCTGGGAGATTGTTTGGTCTCCTGGAAAAGTAAGAAACAGAGCACTGTTTCTCGGTCTACTGCAGAAGCAGAATACCGAGCTATGTGCTCTGCCACTTGTGAAATAATGTGGATATTGAATATATTGAAAGAGCTTAAGATTGACTGCAAACTTCCAGTTAATCTTAACTGTGATAGTAAGGCAGCAATTTCAATAGCTGCAAACCCAGTTTTTCATGAAAGAACTAAGCATTTTGAGATTGATTTACATTTCATTAGAGAAAAGATCTCAAATGGTATTATACAGACTGTTAAGGTTGATTCAGATCAACAAATTGCTGATCTATTGACCAAAGGTCTTAATGGGTCACAACATGAAGTTCTTTGTGGAAAGTTGGGATTGGTTGATGAGTTTAGAAGGTTTGAATGAAGGGGGCATGTTAAAAATACACATAATATCATTCAAACCTTACTGGACTATCTTATGGGCTTGTTAATAAGGGCTCACTTATTATTCTGACTAGTAAGTGGGCTTATTAGTGGACTGATTTTATGGGCTGATAAATGGTTGTTATGAGTTGTTATAATCAGGTTGATCTAACGGTGGACATTTGGTTGATCGTGTGCTGTGGCTTCTTTCTCGTGTATCTAAGCAGAAGCTTCTGGAGAATATTATATAAACGAGTTTATTGTTTTATATTTCATTATTCGTTGAGTCTGTTTCTCTCTCTAATTAGTCTTTCTCTGTATTTGTTAGGTCATCGTCTTCTTTATCTCTGTATTAGGTTTATAGCTCTGTAAGTCGTTGTATTGTATTGTTCTTATTATTGATCCAATATCTGATCATATTATCAGCTATTGGATCTGACTTTGTATCTTTCTTTGGATCTTATGATTGTAGAACTCTGGGTATTTGGGGGGTAATATTTTGGGTTGGTTTAATAAGAGTTTTGTCACCTGTTTTGTCGCTATTTCCCTATTGTTTGGTTGTTGTTCTTGTTATTAGTTAGTTTGTATTGTTCAGATTCATATTTTTCGACATATTTATAGTTTACAACTTTAAAGTAATAAAACAAACCTGCCACTCATTGAGACTTGAGCCTGTTGGGACCTTGATTTCTTAATGGCCACTGCAAGCCCATCACCAGCCTTCTGCGGGGTAAGTGTTGCACCATCCCAACCACCCTTTGAAAACCTTCCATAACCACCCTCTCCAAGAAACGCTTCTCGACCGAATTCTTTGTGGCGGACTTCAGTTCAGAAAATGTGAACATCTCAACTTTGGCGGCACCGCCTGTTTAGTACCACCACCTTCCGCCATCATGAAGCTTTTCTTCTTGTTGCCAAAGCTTTGCCCAAGTTTCTTTATATTAACGACTCATACGTCCTGTTGATTATAACTAACATTAAAAAAGGGAACTACAAAGAAAAGTTTATAAACTAAGAACTGAAAATAAATTTACTTACTTGGACCTTTGGTCAAAAACATTGACCATGCTTTCTCAATGATCATTGACTTTCCAATATGTTTACGATTAGTAGCGCTCTGCACCCTCTGCAGCGTCCAACTTAGCACAAACTCGAGTCTAGCCAGAACCTTAGTCATTGTGGGTCGATCCTTTGAAGAACTAAGAATACATTCATATGCAATTTGTCCAAATTATTTAAAACAATTACTTTCTGTTTGCCCTCTCAAACTTGGATCAATAATTTGATCAAGCTTACCTTCTTTGATGCATTGTCTGGCCCATACGGAGGCTATGTTGCTGTTCATCCAATGTAAAATCCAAAATCAGATATCTTAGCTGTCAGGTTATTGTCTAGCAAGACGTTTTGAACTCTTGACGTCACGATGTATGACTCTAGATTGGACACCAGTACCCGTATGGAGGTAGTCTAGACCACGAGCAGCACCTATGCGATGTAAGTCTTTGAACCCATGTCAGTGGCGGAAGAATTACTTCCGTAAGCTCTTCTTTTGTGCAAATGATCCTCAAGACTTCCATTGGGCATGTATTCATAAACAAGGATCATTTCTTTTTCACAATATCCTAGTAAAGATACAATATGACTAGCCGAAACTTGAAAGCATCTCGATTTCTGCCCAGAACTCGGCCGCACTTGATTTGAATCAAGATTTAACTTCTTGATGGCAACAGCAGTACTTGTCCCAAAGCCGATCTTACCCTTGTATACCTTACCAAACCCGCCTTTTCCAACGACAAATGCGTCATCAAAGTATCTCAGCAAGTGAAAACTGTCTGCTGGACCCTTGTTATCACCATGGTCATCAACTTGTCTAGATTGTTGATCCGACGATGATGACAGGGATGAATTCTTTGCTCATAACCGTTTTCGCAGTGTCGTTTCTGGAGATAGTAAACAAGTACATCCAATAATAGTAAAGAGTAAGATAAGAGCAGTGGAAAAATAATGTTTCTTGGACTGGAGTAATGAATAAACACAGTATGTTCTCTGTCTAGGTATTTAGAATTTTATATATGTGTTTTCTAAAGAAGTAAGTACATTGAAACATAAGACAGATTGAAAATGTTCAAAGCACAACAATCATACACAACTCCCATTTATTGGCAACTACTTCACAAAACTCACAGACGCAGACACCTATGCTATAGAACCTACAAGTCAATGTCTCCATTTAATACTATGTGCTGAATCTCTACACTGTTTGACTCAGTCAATGGTGATATTGTGCTACCCTTGTGGGGCCAGCCAAGATTCTTGTCATAAAGATCACAGCCTCATACATTCATGAGTTTATATCCATTTAGACCATTGCGTAGTGGGGGGACTTTATATATAAAGCCCCTCTTTCTGATTGGTCCACGTGGCAGCTGAGTCAGAATGGAGAGATAAAGTGAAAAAGGGGTGTAGTGGTGGGGCTTTATTTATAAAAACCCCTATTAATATTTTATTATATCTTTTAAACTAAAAAAATAATAAAATAATAAGAGAGAGAGAGAGAGTATGATGTGGCACAATTTGATTGGAGGGGGGAATTATTGATCCGGCGCTATTTAAATGAAGCCCCAACTATTTTTAATGCTATAGCGCCCCCCTGTAGCGGTGTGGGGGCGCTATTTTTCAATTTTTTGCAAAAATAAAGCCCTACTACGGGGGGTCTTAATACTATGTGCTGGAATTTTTTTCTATATTGTTAAACATGTATTTTATTACTGAAATCTAAAAAAAACATTAGTGTACAGTAATTAACGTAATTACTGTTGTAGAGTAATCACGTAATTTTTTTTTTACTTTTTTATATTATTCAATCTAGAAAACATGTTTAATCAGATGGGAAAAAATTTCAAAAAAAAAACTCCCCCTTCACGCTTCATGTGGTAAATATGGTTCCAACCGGAATCGAACCCTCAACCTCCACATGACCTCCACTCTAGCCTCCCCCCGTTTCACCAACTGAGCTAGGCTTCATCAGCAAGACGTTTTTATCATTATATAATTACTTTTTGGTTTTTTTTAGAAAAAAAATATTATAACAAACAAGCAAAATCCCAATCATCTTATAAAAAAAAATACCCTTCTTCATTAAATTAAATAAGTCATTAATTTTTTTTAATTACGTGTATTAGTTAACAAGTTTATAAAATGATATGTTAGTGTTTCCAAGTAGTGAATCAAATAATATGTTAGTGTTTCAAGTAGTGAATCAAACCGTAACATTTTCGATAAATAATTTACTTTTTATTAGATTTTGAATGGGTGATATACTGTCAAATGGTTTTGAATCTAACAAAATAGTAAAGACGAAAAACCTTCAAAGATTTTATTATCTACTAAAAACAATAAAGATTCAGAATACAACCATTAACTCTCTAAACATCAACAGATGAAACTAATACAAAGATCATCAAAGACTAGACTGGATTTACGAACTAACCTAAGCACTTATTCGAGATGAATAAGTGCAGGTGATACAAGATCAAACCCTAATCGCCTAGACATGAGAGAGACGAATGAAAAAAATATCTGAGCTAAAGAAACCCTAATCGTTAGAGGAGAGATGCTTTTATAACAAGCATAGAAGCTTCTACTCTGGAAACACACTTAGATGAGCTCTCAGCCTTTGGATGATAATCACACGGATCATGGCGAATGGACGGATGAGATACACACCGGGTATTATAACTCGAATACAATCGTATGGGCTTGGGCTAATGTGTAATGCACAAGCCCATTCTTCACATCTTCTATTCTGGGCCAGTCCAAATGTCCAAGACTTCTTAAGCAGCATCAAGTCCACATCCAACTCTTTATCAACTAGTCCAAATATCCAAGCCAGCTCATTATATCACCATAATCATGCATGAAATATAAAGTGTATTAGTATCAAACATATAATAACAAGAAAATATAACAAGTTACTAGGTATTACTCCTTTTAACATATACTAAAAAAAGCCCATGTAATGAAAGAGATAATATATGCCGCAACTTTTGTTTATATCCTTCTTCATCAAACCCTAATTACAGCACCACCTAAGATGCTCCAACTGCTGCTGCTCTCTGCCGAAGAAATAGATTGCTACAAACACGCTACCTTCTAGTTTGATTAGTCTTTGATTC